>JAKWJA010001983.1:0-158090 GCA_027704765.1 Solanum habrochaites | reverse complement strand
TTGCAATTGGGTTCCCACTATCCTTATACGATAGAGGTACTGCAGTTTACGCTTTACTTCTAATCTTGTCATTGCATGCAGAATGTGGCCTCGTCTGGCGCCCCGGGGCGCGCCGGCGGAGTGGTGTTTGGGCGCGAACGCGGGCGAGTGGTAGTCCACCGGGCGGTTCCAGGGGGGGGGGGGGGGGGGGGTCCTCCTCAGACCGATGGGCATTCTGAGCGACGAGTCAGTTTGGAGGAACATGCTTCGCGCATGCTGATATGATTTTTGGTGGCCATTGGGATACTTCCTAACCTTTGGCAGAGTTTTCTACATCATAGCTACACTGCCAGTTTGGATATGGCTCCATTTGAGCATTGTATGGAGGAAGGGGTAGATCTCCCATTGGTTGGTTTTGATAAGCATTCGAGGTTAGCCCTTGGGGACCGATCTCTTGATGGATTTCCTTAGAAAGGTAAGGCCATCCAATAACAGCTCTTAATCCGCGCAAAGTAACAAAAAGGGAGTATGCAATCATACCGGAAGGTTTAGAGACTTGGAGTTCACATGGAAGGTGAACAATCTTGTTTGAAGGTTTCACCCATGAAAGGGGTCTGCGGTTTTGCAAAAGAGGTAAGCTAAGTCCAAGGTTAATTGGACCATTTTGAGGGACTAACGCGAATAGGTGATTGTGGCTTATGAATTAGCCGTGCCCCCATGGCTGTCCGGAGTGCATCCGGTATTTCATGTGTCCTGTTGAAAAGCTACCATGGAAGATGGAAACATACATTATCCGTTGGGACTCAGTGTTGTTGGCTGAGAACTTGACTACATATGTAGAGGAACCCGTTGCTATATTAGATAGAGAGTTCGCAATTTGAGATCGAGAGAGATATTGCATCCATCACAGTTCCAATGGAAGAAATCGACCGGTTGAAGAGCTACTTGGGAGAAGGAAGGCGATAAGCAGAACAATACCCACAACTTTTACAGATTCCAGGTACTCCTTTCCGCCATTTGTTTTCGCTTCTTTTGATCGTTCGGGGACGAAACGACTGGGTAACTTGGTTTTTTATCTTTTTCAATTGTACCGACCTGTCAGTCCGTTTTGAGCACAGAATTTTATTCTGGAAAAATGGCAGAGGGTGAAGAAGGAGGCCACGACGGACCTTCACGGGCAACGACGGACCGTCGTGGTGTGTCTTTTAAAACACTTAGAAAACTGGAATTGGGTACTCGAAAATCGCCTCTCTGAACGTCGTGACGTAGTGGCAGCTACGGACCGTCGCAGGCCGACGAGCCCGTCACACACAGGCCATCCCCACTTAACAGCAAAGTTCACTGTGGGGCGCACCGACGGACAGGCGAACGGACGTCGCCGGGCGCGACTTCCCTTCACAGGATCCGCAAACGCCCAGTTCGGTTCGGATTTCTTTTACACTTTTTAAGGGACTTTTTTGACTGTCCTGCGTGAATTATAAAGTTAGCGGGTAATGTTAATAAGTCCTAATACTTGGGGTTAAAAGAGGTAACCTTATAGTTAATTAGTTGGGTTGTATGCCATCTTTTATTCGTTAAAGTATTATTAATTAGGGTAAAGAACCAGGGTTTTGAATACAGAAACATAGAACGAACATACATCGAGAGGGAGATCGATCAAGAGAAGGACGAGAGGATCGCAGGGATTTTGGAAGCAGATAGCTTGTTGAGTCATTCTTTCGGTGGAGTCGGTTATGGTTATGTTCATATTCGTAGTGAACTCTTAATAGTGATATTATGTTTTGATAATATTGTAACTCCTCTCTGTGCTTAAGTTGATGCTTGCAATGATTAAGAATTAAAAATTGGTGATGAAATTAACAAAGCAGATGGAGTTATTTAATCCCAAATCTTGAAAGACCCACTAATTCACGCCTTGATATTTATAATGAAATGCTGATGACCTATATGGAAAGAAGGCTTGATAATTATATAATGCAGAATGAATGATGCCTTTTGTAAAAAGAGCTTTGATGAATTAGGGATCGGGTGCCACTTCGGTACCAGGATAGGAATATGATGAATCGGAGTGTCACGTTCCGACAACCAGGATAGAATTTGGATCGGGTTCCACGTTCCGGTACCAGGCTAGAATTGAGGATCGGATTGGTCCACGTTCCCGACACCATGATAGATATGGAGCCCTGGTGCCAACGTTCCGGTACCCAAAGGATAGATATGAGGATCGGAGTGTCACGTTCCGACACCAGTATAGATAATTGGATCGGGTGCCACGTCCGGTATCCAGGATAGCATGAGGATCGGAGTGCCCACGTTTCCGGCACCAGGCAGGATCGAAATAGAGTATCGGAGTTCCGTACCGACACCAGAGGAAAGAAAGATAATGAATCTATGAAGAAATGAATATACTACTTCAATCTAATAACCTTTAATTCCCAAAGAGTAGGTAGAGGCTTGATCACTCATGTGTGAACCGGTTGTAGTTATTGGATGAAATTCATGTTGTTTTGGTACCTGTTGAGCTGGTAGTTTGGATTTACATTATGATTGATATATACTTTTTCCCTATTTTGAGTTTTGGCCGATGATATCTCTCAGTACGTGGTTGTGGTACTGACCCCCCTCTTTTTATGTTTTTTTCCGCTTTGTTAGTTGTGTAATGCAGCAACGTTCTGTCAACTCAACTTCACACAGCGATCTACCCAGTCTTCACTTCATATTCGGAAATTCATGGTGATCTAATGCGTCTAGGCTTGGACTGGGTCTTCTTCTTCAAGTCTTGTATGCCTTGAACTTCCGCATGGACTATAGCTTTTTAGTTTATTTTGTCTTAGACATTCTTACTTAAGTAATTTGAGATAGATGTTCTTGTTGAGGAGACTTCCAGATTTGGGGATAATATCTAGTATTGAATGTTTTTATTCAATTAGTTTTAAAGTCTTCCGCCTTATTTTTTCCCTGTTGATATATCTTTGAAATGTTAAGGTTTTAGATGGGTTGGTTCCTCCATATAGGATGTAAATTGGGTGCACAGTCGCGTCCCTGATTAGGGGTCGTGACATTAATAAACTTTAGAATCTTGTTTATTGGTTATATTAATAAGATTTGAGTTTTCCACATTATATTTTGTTATTATGGTTGAAATGTTGGTAAATGTTTGGGTTTAGATTTGTTGGTTCGCTCACCTAGTAAGATAAGTGTGGGTGCCACTCGCGGGTCGTTTTGGGTCGTGACATTCGTTATACATGTCATTCTTTTCATTTTCGAGGCATCTTGTGGAGGGTTGTGAGGTAGCTGCTTGTCATCTCAGCCAACTTTCCTACACAAGTTTATCACTTTGTTTTTACTTGAAAGACAACTTCATTTTAGACTTTTATTTTATTTCAATTCTAATATTTACATTAGAGGCTTGTACACGTGACAACCAAATTTTTTTGGGGTGTTTTTTGAATTGAAAAATTATGACAAATTTCAGCAATTTATGGTAATGGTTGCATTTTAGGCTGACTGTCTTGTGGGCATAAGATTAGTGCCATCCACCTCTATTTTTTGGTGAATCGTGAAAAAAATGGTATCAGCCCCTGGTTCATAGGTCTCACGTGTATACCAGCAGTCTAACGTAGAGTCTCAAGTATCAGTACGGAAACGTCTGTAACCTCATCTATGAGGGCTAGAACAAGATTACTAGGACCTTCCTTTGTTCATTCTTTTCTCATCGTGCGTAGTTAACCCATCCCATTCATGATACTGAGTTTTATCTTCTTTTGAATATATGACGAGGCACTAGAACTACTGTTACTGGTGGCTAGAGGGACACTTCTCGAGGTCAGTTGTTTGATGCCCCAGCTAGGGTTTAAGGGGTAGCGCTTGAGCTGAAGGTCTATAAATCGTGGTAAGAAGTAGCCAGAGGTCGTACGCCAATGGAGCGCACCGAGAGAGTCCTTCTAGAGAGGTCTCCCAAACCTCAATTGATTGGTAGATAGGACCAGGCTTCCTTCCTCCCGAGCCTGTAGTCGACCTCCCCTTTTTGGCTTCAACATACCTATTCGTGTGAGGGTCATTATGTGTGCTAGAGGGTTCTTCTCAAGGTGGTGGTGTGACTACCACACCACATGACTCTCGTACAACAGAGGGGGCTCAGACCCAAGAACAGCAACGATCTCTAATTGTTCAGGATGCGATGGGGCAACTACCAATAGATCCCGCGCTTCAAAATGATACTGCACCAGCAGTTGGGGGTCAAGTTGCAGCGGTGGTTATTTTTTTTATCATAAGGAAGCAGCGTAGGTTATGAGAGATTTAGAAGATGGACCCATCTCAGTTTTCAGGGTCCGGGAAAGCGAGGATGCTCATAGTTTTTGTCGAACTCGCATCTGAAAAAAGAGTTTACTAGAGGTGGTTTGTTATTAACCTGAGTCACAAAGTGTTTCGATATGTTACACTCTAGCTTCTGGGACGCAGTGAGAGACTGTGGAGGACTTATTCAAAGGGTTTTTGCCAGTAAGATCCTCCTCCAGTGACCCCATGGGAGTAGTTTTTGCTAAGTGTATTCCGAGATAGTTTTTATCCTTGGTGTGTGGGAAGATGAGAGTTGCTTGAGGTTGAGAGTCTGAGACATGATGGTTTATTATCGGTTATAGAGTTTGAGGTGAAATTTTGCCAGTTGTCTAGGCATGCGTTGGCCATTTTCCAAATGCGACAGAGAGGGATCCCGCAGATTTGTGAGGGGATTGACTTTCTCTATCAGGTCACTGTGTTTCAAGTCTCTAGGCCTGGGATTCTTTCTAGGCCATTGTGGAGACCGCCAAAGCAGGCAGAATTGATGTAAGAGGGATTTGGGGACCCTACAAGTGACCGTAACCAGTCAGTTCATGAGGCCTCATCAGAGGTAGGGGAATCAAAGAGAGTGAGTCATTCTTTTCAGCAGCGGGGACCTATTCATGCATCTTGCCGACATTTGAGGGTGTCCCAACTGTCAAGTGGTTCTTTCGCCTGATTCAGGGCTCGTACGTTTCATAGCAGCGACATACAGGGCGAGGCAAATTTGTGGGTTTTCAGGGTCCTACACAGAAGTTTCCTCCCAGGTCATAAAATAGTTTTTTATTGTGGGCGATCCGATCACTATGTGGTCGTGTACTTTCTCAAAGTGGTCGTGATGTGCCTCGCCTTATTCCTTATTCAAGACTAACCACTACCAGCAACCATAAGGGTATAGGTCGGTGCAGAGTTCAATCAAGTCAAGGTGATAGATTTTTCTTGTAAAGTTGTTGCAGCTCAGCAGAGTGGGGGGTAGAGGTACCACCCCATCTGAGGTGGAAGAGGAGGCCACTGTATGCTTTCGTTTGAAGATACTTTAGATGGAGACTCTCTGATTCTGTTATTACAGGTAGAGTCCCATAGTCCATCGACGTGCGTATGTTTTGTTTGATCCAGTTTCTATATTTCTCTTATGTGTCCCTACATATTTAGCTGCTAACTTTGATATGATAATGTGAATAGGATGACTGTACCTTTTCGGTTTCTACACCGTGGGTAGCCCTTAGTGGTGGATCGACGTTATCGATCTTGTCTTGTTTTCTTTCTTGCTTGGTATGATACTTGGGTAAAGACTTGATCAATCTGGGGATGGTAGACTTTGATGTTATCTAGGGTATGGATTGGCTTTCTCCTTATCACGCGATCCTTGATTGTAATGCTAAGACATTGACTTTAGCAATTCCTAGTGTTCCGAGGATTGAGTAGAAAAGTCTTAGTCGTTCTTATCCCAACAAGGTTATGTATTTTCTTCGTGCTCAGAGAATGGAGGAAAGGGGGTGTTTGTCTTACTTTGCATTTATTCGGGATACTAGTGTTGAATCACCTCCCATGGACTCTGTTCTCGTGGTTTTGGAGTTTCACGATGTATTTCCTTTTGATCTTTCAGGTGTTCCTCCCGATAGGGATATCGATTTTACTATTGATTTTGAGATGGGCACTAAGCCTATTTTTATACCTCCATATCGTATGTCCCCAGACGAGTTGAAACAATTCAAGGATCAGTTGCAGGATTTATGGAGTAAGGGTTTTATTTGCCTTAGTGTATCACCTTTGGGTGCCCCTGTATTGTTTGTGAAGAAGAAGAATAGGACTATGAGAATGTGTATTGATTACAGACAGTTGAACAAGGTAACAATGAAGAATAAGTATCCTCTTCCACGTATTGATGACTTATTTTATCTGTTACAAGGAGCATCATTGTTCTCTAAGATTCATTTGAGGTATGGGTATCATCAATTGAAGATTAGGGCATCAGCTATCCCTAAGACAAATTTTCGGATACGATATGGACATTATGAGTTCCTAGTGATATCCTTTGGATTGACTAATGCCCCTGCAACATTCATCGAGTTGATGAATGGGGTGTTTCGACCATACCTTGATTCTTTTGTAATTGTTTTCATCAATGACATCTTGGTTTACTCTAAGACTGAGGAGGACCATCTCCGACACCTGAGGATTGTACTTTAGAGGTTGAGAGAAGAGAAGTTGTATGCCAAGTTCTCAAAGTGTGAGTTCTGGCTTACTTTTATGACATTCTTGGGACACGTGGTGTCCAAGGAGTGTATTAGAGTAGATTCGGCAAAAATTGAGGCATTTAGAGGCTGGACGCGACCTACTTCACCTACTGAGAGTTGGAGTTTCATGGGATTGGCAGGCTATTATCGATGATTTGTTCAGAGTTTCTCTACTATTGCAGCTCCATTAACTAGATTGACTCGACAGGATGTGCATTTTCAGTGGTCTGGTGAGTGTGAGCTGAGCTTTCCAAAACACAAGACATTGTTGACTTCATCTCCTATGTTGACTCTACCTGAGAAGAGTGTAGACTTTACAGTGTATTGTGATGCTTCAGAAGTTGGATTGGGTTGTGTGTTGATGCAGGAAAGGAAGGTGATTGCTTATGCTTCTAGGCAATTGAAGTCCCATGAGAAAAACTATCCTACTCATGATCAGGAGTTGGCGGCTGTGGTATTTGTAGTTAAGTTATGGCGTCATTATTTGTATGGAGTGCATTGTGAGATCTTCACTAATCATCGGAGTCTTCAGTATATCTTTAGTTAGAGAGATTTGATCTTGAGGCAGCGGAGATGGCTTGAGTTGCTGAAGAACTATGATGTGACCATTCTATATCATCCGGGGGAGGCTAATGTTGTAGCTGATGTTTTGAGTAGGAAGAGTCATAGCATGAGGAGTATTGCATCTATTAGTGTTGAGGAGATACCATTGGCTAGAGATGTTATATTATTAGCTTATAATCTTGTCCTATTGCAAAAATCAGAGAAGAGTGATGGGATAATTGGTTTTATTGAGGCTCGATCTTCTTTAGTCGAGCAGATCCATACACACCAGTTTAATGATAAAAAGTTATGCCTCATTCCGGACAAAATATTGAGAAGGGAAGCTAAGGGAGGTTTCCTTGATTCTATGTTGTTCTGAGGATCGGAGGCAGGATATTGTGCCCATCACATGTGATTTGATTAGCTTGATACTTGATGAGGCCCATTGTTTCTCTGTATTTTTTCCATCCACCGAGAGCGCTGAATAGGTATCCATTTCTATAACATACATGTGGGTGGGAATGAAGAGAGATATTTCAAGATTTTTTTCAAGGTGTTTGACGTGCTAGCAGGTCATTGTGGCACCATCGTCCCGGGGAGGTGTATCTCAGCAGAATTCCTTTTTTTCCCTCTTGGAGTGGGATTGGATTACTATGGACTTTGTTTGGGTTTTCTACCATGTGAGTGGTTATGACTCCTTTTTAAAGTGTGTCGTGCTAGGCTTGCCAGTTGCCCACTTCATTCCGGTTCAGGTGAAGTATTGATAGAGAAGGTTAGCCCCTGTATATACCGTACAGATTGTGCTACTCACATGGATTCCTATTTCTATCATAATCAGATCGAGGTTCACTATATTACTTCTCACTTCTTCTGAAAGGCATTTCAAACATGGTCTAGGTACCTTATTTCGAGATATGAAGTAGAGCCTTTCACACCCTCAGACAGATGGTCATCTGAGCGGACGATTCAGTGTGTGGAAATATGTCTTCAAGCATGTGTATAAATTTTGATGCATAGATGGTACCGACATTTACCCTTACATAAGAGTTTTGCCTACAATAACAGTTAATCACTCTAGTACAAATGGACCCATTGAGACTTTTGTAGGTAAACGGTGTAATACACTTCTTGATACAACTTCTTACAATGCTAATGGAGAATCAGTATGATTCAGTATCGACTGTTGACAGTCCAAAGTCGACAGAAGGTTATGCAGATAGGAATTTAAGCCTTAGTGCTTTATGTGGTGAACATGCTTGGAATCCAAGTATCACGCCATGACGGTGTGATGAGGTTCGGAAAACAAGTGCAAGCTAGCCCTAGATTTTCGTGTGGAACTTTTGAATTTTGAGACGAGTGGAATAAACATGGCCTGAAGTTGGCCCTTATTCCACCTAGTTTGTTGTCGGCATTCATCCTGTTTTCCCAATGTATCTAAGCCTTCGAAGTATGTGCCGGATAATCTCATGTGCTTCCATTCACTTGACTACTCTGTTAATTGGGGGGCAAGACAGGCATTAACGAGGACTCTCTATTAATTTTTGATAGGCTAATTTTGAAGCTTAGGACCAAAGAGATGCCTCACTCAGGGGCAGAAGCACCGATCAAGTGGGAAGGCAACTTGGGAGACTAAGTCTGACTGCGTGCTAGATTACCTCCACTTTTTGAAACTTTACGGAACGATTCTTTTACTCTTATGTTCGAGGACGAACAATTTCTTAGTGGTGGATATTTAATGGACCCAGAGGTCATTTTTGGAAATTTGAAATATTCATTTACTAGATTGAATATGATGGTTAATGATTAATACTAACTATTTACTATTTAGTGGGTTTATATTCACCCTAATCAGTATAAAACAAAAAAAGAAGAAACGATTACCTCTCGAAGAGGATTTCATCACCACCCGCCGACCGATCAAGTTAAAACTGTAATTGGTGCGAAGATTCTATTGCATATGGATAGAGATTAAATTGTTATTATTAATGTTGAATTGTGGTAATAAATTTACAAAGAATTATAAATTGATTCCACGTCATGACTTCTGGAGAGAACAATATAGTTGAAATTGAAGATTTTATATTCTATTATCAGGATTAGCGTAATAACTACATAAACCCATAATGATTAGGAGTATGAATGCGAACTATACGACCTGTTGAGGATTGACTTTATTTTATTACTCTATGTTTAGATTAATCTATGCTAGATTGTACATTTTTTGATCCCCTTTAATCATACTATGATCTTGTTTTTAGATATAAGAATGTAATTATGTATGTATAATTATATTTGAGACTATTACAGGTTTTTGTATTTTGGAAGGAGTTATGACTTAACCGTAGGCTTCATCCGAGAACTTGATTGATAGTTGGGTGTTGTTTCGAAATGTTATTGTGGTCTTAACTTGAATGATTGGGACCTTGGTTTGGAAATGCAACGAAGGGGGAGGGGGGGGGGACCCATGTTTTAGGAGTGAACTCTTGATTGTTGAGGCAAGCATTATTTCCTAAATCTTGTTCAGTGTAAAAAATTCATGTCTTTCCTTGTGTGGTGTTGAAATACTTAGAGACTCTGTTGCTTATTTGGTTGGGTGTTGTAATTCCTTGTTGTAATTGGTGCTTTGTTAAAAATGGGTTCTCCCTCATTTTCATTTGAGCAATGTCCCTGTTGCAATTGGATCTTAACTGGTTGTGATAAATGATTACCAAATTCGAGGGTCAGTATCACACGCCGCATGGATAATTAATATTTGAGGGACGTATCGCGCGCCTTGAATGTTACTATTATTACCGGGGTCTTGTCGTGCTCCACAAAGACTACTGCAGGCGATTTGTCCCCCTGGTCCCAGACTGAGAGCACCGGTGTGTACCCAAACGTTATGAAGACATGCATCACTAGCCTAATCTTGCATCTCTGGCATTACACATTTCTAATGATTGATGACTTGAACTACTTAGTTTTTGCTGATCTCGTGAGTGTTTCCTCTTAATCTTGTGCTGTTGATATTGAGTTGTTATTGAGATGTGTAAAGCTTATAGAGTGTAGGTTTTATTGATTTTTTGTTTTTGGTAAACTGTAAAACTATTAAACTGTAGCGTGGAGGTTCAGATCGGGTGTAAAGGAGTACCCTATTTTTGTTTCACTTAACTATGGTTTAGAAGGTTTGCTTTTTGGTACCATATGCGTGGTTTGGGACTACCCATTCCTTTCTACAATTTTTGTAGGTTCTAATCACGTGATTCATAATCACCATGTCATTCTTCTTAATTTTCGAGGCATCTTTTTGGGGTTCATGAAGTATTGTTGGCAATCTCACCAACTTTCCTACTCCAGTTATAATACTTTTGTTTGTTTTGTACTTGAAAAACACTTCATGTTAGAGACGTTTATTTATGATCATTCTATATTTACATTAGAGGCTTGTACACGGTACAAAAATTTTTGGTAGTGTCTTGAATTGATTATGAAATATCCCGCATTTAATTTTCAATGTTGACATTGGAAGGCTGACTGTTCTTGTGGTATAAGATGAGTGTCATCCAATCTATTATTTGGATCGTGACATAATAGACTTAGAAAAATTTTAAGTTTATTCAAATAGTTAATATGATTAGTTGTTTAATAATTGTTTGAATAAGTTACAACATTACTAATTCGACTTCTAACTTGTTATGTTTTCCAAATAAGTATGTTATTTCGGTGAATCTCTGTTTTGAAAGTAGCTTAAACTTAAAACTATCACTTTAGAAGTCTTAAAGACTCCAAATAGTTACTGTGAGTTAGTGGTGTTGGGGGTGATATAGTGTTACAAGTCAAGTTAAAAACGTAATTAATTAGACTTAGAAAGTTTTAAGTTTTATCAAATAATTTATGTGATTTCGTTGGTGACATTATAGTCTTGAAATAAGTTAAAATTAACTAATCAGACTTAGAAAGTCTTTTATTCTCCAAATACTTAATTATTAGTTGGTGAATGTCAATGTTAGAAGTAACGTTTAAAACTATTAATTAGATCGTGGAAAAGGATTTTTAAGTTTTCCAAACAAGTAATGTGAAATTTCGGTGATGAATCGTGTTAAAGTACTTTAAAACTTAACTATTAACCTTAGATAGTCTTACGGGGACTAAGTTCTCCAAAATCTCATGTGATTTAGTTGGTGATATAGTGTTAGATCATAATTAAACATCCCTTTTTAACTTAAAAAAGTTTTTAAGTTTTTCCAAACAGTAATGTGATTTCGTTGGTAATAGGGTTAAAAGTAGTTAAACTTAACCAATGAGACTTCGGAAATGTTCAGTTATTCAAATAAGTTACTGGTGATTTAGTTGGTGAATGTTTTTGAATAAGTTAAAACTTACTCATTAGCCTTACAAGTCTTTACAGTTCATCCAAATAGTAATGTGAGTTTATGTATGATGATCATGTGTTTTAGTTAAGTTAAAACTTAACAATTAGCCAGAAAGTCTTTTAGAGTTCTCCAACAAGTCAACTCGACCCGAAATGGTGGTCGATGGCATCGTCTATACCACAAGACCAAGTCAGCCTAAAACCAACCCATATCTAACAAAGTGAGGAGTAATGACAATCCAACATTCTTTCTACAAAAAAGAAAACCAAGTCATATTAATTCAATCCCAAAACCAGGTTGTACGCTGCACAAGCCCTCTATGTAACTATTAGAATTGAACAAAATGACTGTCAAATGAAGTTGCTTTCATGTCAAAAACAAACATAACTGGAGTCGGAAAGTCCCTGAGATGAAAAGTGTAGCTACCTCACAATCCTCCACAAAAGATCCTCGTAAATGAAGAAATGAAGGTATCACGAAAATTCGGCTCATACCGACAAAAATTTGTAGAGCAAGGGGTGAGTACCAACTAAACTAACACTAACGACGCTGTACCCACAACAAACCTCTAAACGCAATTTATGTTGAAAACAAACTAATGGGTCTTCTTACACCCTATCTAGACCTCCACGCTATAGCCTAACAGTTTACAGTTTACCAAACACACAACTCAATAACCACACTCTATCAGTTTACACATTCTCAATAACAACTCAATATTCAACAGTCACAAGATTCACAGAAAAACACTCACAAGATCAGCAAAACACCTGTTCAAGTTCATCAATAATAAAATGTGCAATGCCATGAGATGCAATGTCAAGTATAGTGATGCATGTCTTTCCTAACGATACACGCCCGCTGTCTCTCAGTCTGGGACACATGGGGGACATGTCTTTCCATGCATCTGTCGCAGCGTACGACACGACCCTCGATAATAGTAACCTTCGTGGCGCGCAATACGTTCCTTGAAATATAATATCCATCGCGGCGCGCGATACGACCCTCGAAATGATACATCCTTATACCACAATCATGTATAAGATACAATGCAATTGACATGCTCAAATGAAAATGAGGAGATAACCATTTTAATAACAAAAAACAATTTACAGCAAGGAATACAACACTAGCAAATAAGCAACAAGTCTACATATCGTTCTCAACACCACACAAGGAAATACACGAATTTTATACGCTTAACAAGATTTTAGAAATTCACTTGCTTTAGACAATCGAATAATTATTCTTGGACTTGAGCCTTCCCTTTCCGTTGAGCTTCCGAACCATTGGAATCTATTCAAGTATATATTTACAATAAGGTTTTGGAATTAACAACACTCACACTTTTATGTGTTTAACCTTGACCTAAAAATTCACCCCAAATTTATAATTCAAGCTCCTAATGTTGTTTGAACTAATATGTCACATTAAATATTTTCTTAAATTTTAAGCCTATGATTAATGCTTAACTTCTTCAAAAATCATAAGACTAATGGTAAATATATAACACTTTACATGTAATATTTAGTTACGTACCTTAATATATATAACTGAAATCTTTATTCGATATTAAACTGAAGCAGCACAATGTAACACCTAAACTATGAATAAGTAGAAAGCACTGCAACGTGACAAGTTTGTAAAAATGGTAAAATCCAAAAGAATTACATAACAAATGACAATCATTGGCATGATTGCCAACTAGTTGACTCATGATTTGCCATCACCATTTTTTTTATTAAATAAATTAAAAGTGCATCAATTTGGCTTCCCAAATCCTTTCCAACAATGATTGCAACTACTGACAATATCCTAGGACTTCAATAATAACAAAGATAATTATCCATTTGCCAACATCTATACTACCGAACAACTAATTTCTTAGTTCTTAATTTCGACGAGATGATAGCATTCACGTCCACCAAAATATTTTATCACAATTAATGATATATATCAAAACAATAACTTCAATTTCTAATGAGAATGATAACTTACATTACCTGGACACGTTATTCCTCTTCCTTTTGCGTTTGTTGGCCGCCGTCAGTTCTTCGTTTTCCTTAATTCTTTTTTTTTCTGAATTATTCAAGTACTAAAAGTGATAGGTTTTACCCACATATTTTTTTAAATATAGTCTAAAAGGGTATAGGGTCTTAAATAAATTATCACTTTATTAATTAACTTAAGTTAAACAAATATTCAAAAATTCTAAAGAGGAGCTTTTGGGTCATTACATTATCCACCACTAAAAATAATCTTCGTCCTCGAACTTAGAGTAAAAGTAATTACCTGAAGCTTCAAAGAGTTTAGGATATCTGGCACGCATGTCAGACTCAGTCTCCCAAGTTGCCTCTCTCACCAATCGGTGTTTCCACTGCACCTTAACTTAAGCAATCTCCTTGGTTCTAAGATTTCGAACATGCCTATCCAAAATAGCTAGAGGCTCCTCTTCAAATGTCATGTCTAGACCCAACTACAAAGAATCAAGCGGAAGCACATGGGATTCGTCCGGAATATACTTCCGAAGCATAGAGACATAAAAAACATGATGTACTACTTACAAACTAGGTGGCAAGGCAAACTTATAGGCCACCTCTCTTAATCGTCTAAAAATATCAAAAGGGCCAATGACTTCTAGGACTAGCTTGACTTCTTTCCGAAACCTTCATCAGACCCTTCAGGGGTTGATTACTCGGAGCCAAACAGATCCACCCTCATAAAAAACCAAGGCTCTAACTCTCCGGTCTACATAATCTTTTGTCGGGACTCTGGAAGTTATCAATTAATTATATATAATCAACGGACTGCCTCCCAAGCATCTCTCAGCAAGTCTTATCCAAAGAGTCCATCTCGTCGAATCAAACTAACCCATGGGAGATCTACAACCGCATCCATGACACGCCTCAAATGGGGCATCGGGATACTAGAGGGTAACTGTTATTTAGGCAAAGTCCGCTAATGGTAAAAATGTTGATTCCATTTATAGCACCCAAATCGATCACACACGCTCGAAGAATATCTTCGAATATCTGAATGGGTCGCTCAGATTGACAATCTGTTTGAGGGTGAATGCCGTAACTTCATATCTATGTGAGTACCCCAAAACATGTTGTTTATTCCTTCTAGAAATGAGAAGTAAGTAAATCGTGAACATTTGATCTGATATGATAGAAATAGGAACTCAGTAGTCGACCAATTGACTAATATATAGCTCGACTAACCTTTTTTGTCGTATATTTCAACCCGAACCGGAATGAAGTGGGCAGACTTGGTCAAGGCCTATCAACAACAACCCCCAATAAGATTTATAACAAACCACTGTGGTAGGCAAAACCCAACAAGTCCTAGTAAATCCGCTCCCAATTCAAGTAGGATTAGGGCATCCTCTAAGATACACACCCGGGATACTGGTGCTACAATTGACTGCTGGCAAGTCAAACACTCAAAAACTAAGTCCGAAAATCTCTCTTCCTCCCACACACCAATAATGCTTGACTATGATTCATGAATTACATCTTCGCCGCTCTGGATGAATGGCATCCCGAGCCACATGGGCCTCCTCAGAATCAATCTACTCACATTATCCTGTCATGTGGCCACACAAAATTCTGCCTCCGATCCGGCAATACACCCATGACAAGGAATGGCCTCCTTCGCTTCCCTATAATACTTTGTCTCGAATGAGACATAGTTTTCATCATCAAACTGGTGTGCAGGATTTTCTCGACTACAGAAGACCGAGCCTAATAAAAGCAAATCATTCCATCCACTCTCTTCTGAAAATATGCAAGTGGAAAAGACTGTTAGCTTATATTGCACATATTAGACAATGGTTCTCCAGAATACTAAGCGCTGCAATCATTCCCCATGCAGAGTCTTCCCTACTAGGAGCATCGGCCACAAACATGCCATTCCTGGATACAGAATGGTCAAATACATAGTCCTTCAGCAACTCAATCCCATCTCTGTTGCCTCAATTTCAAAATCCTCTGGTAAAGATATACTGAAGACTCCGATGATCAGGTGAAGATCCACAAGCACCACCATAAAATAATGACGCCATAACTTAAAGTACAAAACCACACGCCGCCAACTCCAAATCATGATAGGGTAGTTCTTTTCATGGGATTAAAACTGCCTAGAAGCATAAGCCATCACTTTCCCCTTCTACATCAAACACACCACCCGAACCAACTTACTGAAAGCATCTAATACACAGTAAAGTCTACAACCCTCCTCAGGTTAGATTCACAACAGGAATAGAATCAACAAAGTCTTGAGCTCGAAAGCTCTCCATCACAATCATCAGACCACTGAAAACTCACATCAGTAAGTCAAATCAGTCAATGGAAGGCTACAATAGTAAAGAAACTCTTGAACAAATAATAGATAATAGTCTGCCAATTCCCACAAAATCCGTATCATAGTAGGTGAAGTAGGTCGCGCCAGCCCTAACTACCTCAATCTTGGACCGAATCTACTCCATTACCCTCCTTAGACACCACATGGTTCCCTAAGAATGCACAGAAGTAAGCAAGAAACTCAGACTTTGAGAAATTGGCATACAACTTCTTTCTCCTCAACTCGAAGTACAAATCCGCAAGTGTCGGACATGGTCCTCCTTAGTCTGGAGTAAAACCCAGATGTCATCAATGAAAAAATAACAACCAAAAGAATTCAGGTATGGTGACGAACAACCCCATTCATTTCAACTAATGAATGCTGAAGCGACATTTAGTCTAATCCGAAAGGACATCACTAGGAACTCATAATGCCCATACCGAGTCTGAAAGTGTTCTTAGGGTATCTATGCCCTAATCTTTCAAACTGATGATACCCAGACCTCAAATTCAATCTTAGAGAAACAATGATGCTCCCTCGTAAAAAACTGATCAAATAAGTCATCAATACGCGGAAAGGGATACTTATTTTCACTGTTACCTTGTTCAACTGGTCTGTATCAATACCATATTATCATGAGTTCCATTCCGTCTTCTTAACAAAATTAAGTACAGGGAACCCCAAGGTGACCACACTAGGGAGAATAAAACCTTACTTAATTAAATCTTCAACTGATCCTTCAATTCTTCAACTCTGTTGGAGCCAACGGTCTGGAGGGAGAGAAATAAGTAGTTAAAGGCGGCTCCAACATCAATAGCAAATCGATATCCCTAGAGGGAGGAACACCTGGGAAGATCCACAAAGAAAAGAAATACATCGGGAAAACTCCTGGACCACCGGGAACAGAGTCCATGGGGAGTGGTTCAATGCTTTAGATCCCGAATAAAAGCTATTAAGACAAACACCCTCTCTCCCACAATTTTATGAGGACGGATTTAAAAGAGATGACCTTGCTAAGTATAAGCCACTGCAATCTTCCACTCAACCCTCGCTATACCAGCGTGCTAAAGTCATGTTTAGCATTACACTCAAAGGACAACTGATAAGGAGAAAAGGCAATCCAATAAACAAGATAACAATCAAAAGTCCTACCATCCCCAGAATATTAATTCTACCCCAGTGTCATACCCAGCAATGAAAAAGACATGATAGATACCCACATCTATCCACCTCTAAGGGCTTACCGGGGTAGAAACACGAATAGGTACAGTATGCTATACATATAATATCAAATGTACACAGCAAAATACGTAGGAACACATAAGAGATTGTACAAACCTAGATCAAAAAACAACATTAGGACGCAGGTCGATGGCCATACTGGGATGATACCGGTAATAAAAACATCAGATGTACTCCGCCTCAGGTTCCCTGGGGGAAGGAAAGAAAGCATAGCAGTGGCCTCCCTGTTACCTCCATCCTGGGTGGGTATCTTAACCCCACTCTGCTGAGCTGCAACACCACTAGTAGAAATCTTATGTCAACCTCTTACCTTGGACTGAACTCTGCCACGACCTCTACTCTGTGGAGCTGGTGGTCTAGTCTGGAATGAAGAATTAGGTCGAGGCCCACCACGAACCCCTTTTGAGAAGTACAAGCCACATTAGATGATCGGGATGTCCCTAAGTAAAACAAAAAAATCTCTACCTAGGGAACTGCTGTGTGGACCAGAGAGCCCACTTAATTACCTCGCCCTGTAGGTCGTTGATCTTGAACCGTACGGCGATCTGACCCGGGCCATAAGAAACCCCTAGATGTCTGGCCACCCTCAAATTTGGCATAGATCATGAATAGGTCCCAGATGCTGAAAAGAACCACTCGCCTCTGTGATCCCCTCACAAATCTGTGGGGATCCTCCTGGCATCATTTGGAAAAGGGCCAACGCCATTCTAGAAACTAGAAGAAACGTGCCTCTACTCTATAACCGAATAAAAAACCATGACGCTCAGACTCTCAAACCTTAAACGACTCTTCTCTCTCAGCTCTCAGGGGATTAAAATTGATCATGGAATGCAACTAGAACTTGTCCCAAGTCATCGAGGGAGATTCCAAAACCGACAAAAGCCCCAAAATAAGTCCTTCCACCAGTTCTCGCTGGTCAAGGAGGAAGCAAGTGTAGCATATGCTTCGAAACCCCATGTTGACTCCACCTAATCCAAACAACTCTCAAGTAAACTCGGCAGGTTGGTAGTTAGAAACTCATGAGCGTCCTCGATCTTCCCACCCTTGAAACTGAGGGTGGGGTCCATCTTTTGAAAATCTATCATACCTACGCTGCTCATTTCCTATTTCAAAACAACCATCGATGCAACTAACCCCCAATGCTGGTGCAAAATCATTCTGAACCGCCGGATTCTACTGGTGTTGCCCCCCCTTATCCTGAACAACTGGAAGCTTGTTTGCCAGCTCTTGGGTTCTGAAGTCCCCTCTCTAGTACGAGAGTCATATGGTGGTTAGTTGCACCACCACCCCTGGAGAGAAACAGCTGCCTCTAGAACACTTTATCACCCTCAATAGCGGATCCTGAAGAAAAGGTGTGACTACAGGAGCTGGAGGAACCCTAGTCCTGACTTGTCAAATCCAATCTGAGTTTCGGTAGAGACCCTTCCTTATAACGACCTCTCACTGGTGCTGCTCCACGTTCCACGACCCTTGTCTACTGTCGCCAACTACTAGCACGACCTCTTAGTTCGAAGATCCATCCCTACCTCTAGCTGGGGCCTCAACAACTGCTCAGGAAGGCCTACTCTCTACCACCAGTTAGTAAACATTTGTTCTAGTCTTGTAATCTGTCCAAAAGAGTTACAACAAACTCAGTACTAATTGAAGGTGACTACGCACGATGAGAAAGAATGAATAAAAAGAAAGTTTCTAGTAATCATTAGCCGTCAGAGATAAGTAATAGACGTCTCCATACTTAATCTTGAGCTTAGTGGACTCGGCTTGCATAGAGTGAGACCTATGAAACTAGGGGGGCTCCGCTACCATTTTGTCACGACCCCGAAATGGGTGTGATGGCACTCGTCTATCCACCAAGACCCAAGTTATCCTAAAACCCAATATATACTAACTAGGAAGTAAAATGGACAATCCAAACAAGAATTCTAAAAAAAAATAAAACACAGTCATATTAATTCAATCCCCTAAAACCAGGTTGTCACGTGCACCAAGAAACTCTAAATGTAAATTATTAGAAATGAAACAAAATAGAAGTATAAAAGAAAGTTGTCTTAAAGTAAAAACAAAGTCATAAACTGGAGTAGGAACGTCCCTGAGGAACGATGGAACAGCAAGCTTTACACTCACAATCCTCCACAAGATTCCTCGGGAAAATGAAGGAATAGAAGGTATCACAAAAAAATTCGGTGGGGCAGTAACCTACAAAAATTTGAGAAGCAATAGGGGTGAGTACCAAACCAAGCGGTGGGTACCCAACAAAAGCAAAACCTCTAAAGACAAGTTAAGGTGAACAAAATACCGGGTAACTTCTTACACCATATGTATGACCCTCTTAGCTACAACCTAACAAGTTTACAAATTTACCAAGCACAACAAACTAAAAACCCACCACCACTCTATCAAATTTACAAGATTCTCAATAACAAACTCATATTCAACAGTCTAAGCTTCATAGAAAAACATCACAAGGATACGCAAAACACGTGTTCAAGTTCATCAACAATAAATGTGCAATGGCCTGAGACAATTTGCAATGTAAGATGTGAGCATTGTCTTTCCTACGATACACACCCGCTGTCTCTCAGTCTGGGACCCATGGGGAAACATATCTGTCCATGCATCTGTTGCGGGGTACTACACGACCCTCGATTAATAGTTAAACCTGCACGGCGCGCGATAGTCCCTCGAAAATATTAATATCAATCGTGGGCGTGCGATTACACCCTCGAAATGATACATCCTTATACCACAATTAATGTCCTAAGATATTAATGTATGACATGATCAAAATGAAAAGAGGAGATTAACATTGAATTAAAAAACACAATTTACAGCATGAATACAACACAAACAAAATAAGCAACAAGTCTCCATATCGTTCTCAACACCCAAACAAGGAAATACACGAATGTCATACGCGTAACCAGGTTTAGAAAAATTCACTTGCCTTTAGACAAATCGAATTATTATTCTTGAATTAGCCTTCCCTTTCCGTTGGAGCTGCGAAACCAATGGATGGAATCTATTCAAGTATATATTACAATAAGGTTTGGAACAATAACAACACTCACACATTTTATTTGTTTAACCTTGACCTAAAAATCACCCCAAATTATAATTCAAGCTCCTAATGGTGTTGAAAAAACTAATATGTCACATTAATATTTTCTTAAGTGTTAAGCCTTATGGATGAACGCTTTAACTTCTTCCAAGTCATACGACAATGGTAAAATATATTAACATTATACATGTTATATTTAATTACGTACTTAATATATTTTTCACTTCTTTAAATCTTTATTCGATATTAAACAAATGAGCATAATGTAACACCTAAATTATGAATAAGTGGAAAGCATTAAAAGCGTGACAAGTTGTAAAAAATTGTCAGAGTCCAAAAGATTACATAACAAAATGACAATCATTGGCATGATAGCCAACTGGTGACTCATGATTGGCTATGATTCGCCATCAACCATTTTTTTTAATAAATAAACTCAAGGCTTCAATTTGGATCCCAAATCCTTCCAAACAATTATTGCAGCTACACCACAATGGCCCCCCTATGCCTTAAACTAATAACAAAGATAATTAATGCCAGTTGCCAAACATCTATACTACCGAAACAACTAATTGTCTTAGTTTTTGTTTTTTTTTCTAATTCTGAGAAGATGGAGATAGCATTCACGTCCACCAAAATCTTTTATCACAATTATGTATATATCAAAAATAATAATTCAATTTCGATGAGAATGATAACTGACACTACCTGACACGTTATGCTCTTCCTTTGTGTTTGCCGGCCGCCGTCAGTTCTTCGTTTTCTTAATTCTGTATTTTTTCTAAATTATTTAAGACTAAAAGTGATAGTTTTACCCACGATTTTATTTAAATATAGGCTAAAAGGGTTATAGGGTCGTAAAAAAATTAATCACTTTAGCCATAAAAACTATTGATTAATTAACTAAGTTTAAACAAATATTCAAAAAAAATTCTAAGAGGGCTTTGGGTATTTACAACTTTAGGATTTACAATTCCAAAACTAAAATATAAAAATCTAAACATAAGACATATCATACAGAATAAAACAAAACAACCTAATAATAGAGGTAGAGTTGAAGGAGGTGTGAGCCGCAGGAATATCCCAAGCAGAACACCAAAACTCCAAGATCTTCAAACTCATTATGCAATCTCGAAGGAACATGCCCAAATTGAAAGTCAATTGCACCACAAAAGAGTGGCAGCCAAGTGTAGTATGAGTACGAAAACCAAGTTGATGTACCAAGTATATATCATGACGACAACGAAAGAAAGTAGTGACGGAAATTTATATACAAAAAATAAACTTTTTAAATTATAGAAGTATATATTACACTTACCATTCAAGTTTCATCAAATAGAGTTAAACAAAAATCAAGTAACTTTCAACCACTAAATAAACACATAATCATCAATAATGAAGGATGTCATGAGATGTAATGCAATATGTCATAATGAAATGATATGCCTCAGAATACCCAGTACTCTCTCAACTGTATATACATGATACTCCTTGAAAATACATTGAGAGTTCATGACCCATGGGGGACTCGCGACGTGCATATACCGACACGAACGATCTCCACGTGTCTGTGCGGACGATCTCAAAACACTATCATAAATCAAATAATCCCCAGCATGGACGATCTCCAAGTTCCCAACTTATAATTATAACCAATCACTAGCACGTACGATCTGCACGTGCCCAAATTATAATCATAACTCGATCTCAACACGGATGATCTCCCCACGTGTTAGACCTTTACACATACCAAATCTGATGTCAATTCATGTTCACAATATGATTTCAATCAAAAGGGATGATACAACATCTCAATAAATTAAATGTCTCTACATATAATCACTTCAATCATCACAATTATACGGGTTCAACCACACACAAGAAACTAAGTTACTAAATACTTCAGCTAATGTCCATATGCTTTGACATTCTCAAATTACAATATACCATATTATAGAAATAGATTTTCCCTTTTATAACATTGGTACTCGTACCAATGCCCGTCACACCATTGGTACAAGACCCCATCTTTCGCCCTTACTCATTCTATTTTTAATCTTTAATTAGAAAACATCCCTCAACGAAGTCAAAAAGTCTTAACATACCTTAAATGTCGAATTCGTGCCACGAATCCGCAAGATATGTCCTTCCCTATTCGCAAAGCTTCAGGACATTTTCAATCTACCAATTGTTCCTTACTCGTAATTAAAAAAGTTCGTATAACACCTCCTTATATAATCCGGATCTTCCACTGTTTTGGTAACCACACCACAACCAATCAAGGAATAACAAGAATAAATAATGAAACCTAAAAGTGTAGCCAGGCAACTATTAATTTAACAAAGGAACGCCTGTAATTAGTTAAGAAATTAGAAATGGAACAAAGAGTATTCACATTATTTACTTCGTCTCTGCCCTCAATCTGACCCTCAAATATCTCACTAAAACTACACTAGCAACAACCAATTATACTTCAATATTAACCAAAAGGTAACAACAAAGCTTTCAATGACGAAGAAAAGACCAATGACAAAATTATATCTGGACTACTATATTTCAATTAAACGTATAATATAAAAACACTTTCAGTTGACTTAGCTACTTACTACTATAATTGATTAAACAACCTTCTAATCCTTGCCTCAATTAATAATAATCATTAGTTATCAATTAATTCAACAAATTGTGCCCCCAAAACTCCCAAAAAAAAAAACCACACTTACAATTTATTCACTGCCAAGTTGAGCTAACTTCCAATTCCTTAACAACTCAACTAATATAATACTACTTTATATTTTGAGACCTAGCAATTTAATCATACAAGGCCAATCATTTTTTTGCATCAAATCACCTGCAATCTTATGAGTCGTCCACGTCTTCGTCGGTAGTTTCTGAGCCCTTTTTTCTTTCTAATCTATTAATACATAAGTATTAAAAGTGGCTAATTCCAGTAACTTAATTTAATTACATGGGTCAAGTCTAAAATGGATAAAATGAATTATAAATTTGGCCAACTAACTATTAACTATATTAATTATTTATTCAAATTTTCATCAACTAGATACTTTTTATTATCGAATATTTCGAAGTTCCTATTTAAAATTTACGAAAAGAGTAAGTAAAGATTAGTTCCCAGTTTTCAAAATGACCTAGAGGGCATAAAGAAGTCTTAAGTCTCCAAATACTTAATGTAAATTAGTTGGTGAATATAGAGGAGCAAGTAAGTTAAACTAAAGAATTATTAGACTTAGAAAGTTGTTAATTTTCTAAATAAGTAATGTATTTTGTTAGTGAATATAGTATTAGGAAAAGTAAATTGAAACTTAACTAAATCAGGATTTAGGAAGTCCTTAAGTCTACACATACTAATGTGATTAGGTGGTGGAATATGGTTTTGTCACGACCAAATGAGCGCGCGTGGCACCCACACTTATCTTACTAGGTGAGAGAGGAGAACCAACAAATCTAAACCCCACACATTTACCAAAATTTTCAACCATAATAACCAAAATATATTGCAGAAGGACTCCCAAATCTTATTAATATAACCAATAAAACAGCTTTAAAGTGATAGGCTATTCATCCCAAAACTGAAAGTCCATCACACCCAAGAGCATATATCCTCAAAATTTCTAAAATTCTAAGAGTAATTAAGAAGCTAAAAATTAATTTAAAAAGATGGTCCATGTACGAACTTCCAATACATCAAGACGTAAAGAGAGGATCCAGTCAGAGGTAGGTGTAATAGATGCACCCTTGAAGTCTGATGTGCTGAACTGGCTCTAGAGTTGAGGACGAGTCGAAAGTTGGATGGCACCGATTGCTGCACTCCCAAATAACAAAGAAGAAATTACAAGTAGGAGGTTACAATACAAGGAACACGGTACTGAGTAGGTATCATCGGCCAACTCAAAATAGGAAATGCAATATATATCATGAAACATTAAAAATCAACAAACAATATTCAAACAGTTAGCAGCAACAACCCAATACAGAAATCAGGGCAACAAACATCAAGCGCACTTACTTATGGAACTCAAGCCCTCCACCCCCCCCCCCCCCACCATACTCATTGGGGACATAGGTTCTTCAAATTACGTATATTTTTAACATGATTCAAGATACTTTTTTTATTCTTATCGTCGTTGGAAACATGGACCCACTTCCGGATCCCCTAATTCTATTTTTATATGTGTCGGAACGTGAACACCCGATCCCCAAATATACCATTGTCAGAACTGACAAGCCGTCCCCTAGTACTAGTGTCCGAACGTGACCCGATCCCCTAATACACGTGTCAGAACGTTTACACCTGATCCACTAATTCTCCCTTATTTTATTTAATCAAGTCTTTGTTATGCCAAGGAGTCATATTAACAGAGAGGATTCAAGATTAAAGGTTCCACAGTCTCAAAAATTCATAATCCTTCACAATTACACAATTACAACAATACAAAACCCACAATCAAATTTTATACAAAAACCTACCGCACCGAATAATTGCGAACAACAAGTTTACTTCTTAAGCCTTGCTTCGTACCTCTTCGTTTCCCCTTTCTCGGCTCGTTCTCGCGCTCTTCCGGTTCTTGTTATTTTTTCATCTCCCACTTCTTTTTCTTTTACCTTAATTATCAGTTAATCAATATAAAAAGATGATTAAAAGTAACCCCACTATCTATTTCAAGGTTACTCTTTTAACCCCTAAGTAAATGGGACTTTTAAACATTACCCCACTAATTTCATGAAGTTTGTCAGGAATGGTCCCAAATCACCCCTTAAAAACTTTTAGCAGAAATCTGACCCAGTCGAGGTTTAAGCAAACTTGTGATTGGCTCGTCAGTTCTATGACGGGTCCGTCATGCAGGTCTTGTCACAGGATTCAAAAGAATAAATTTAGTCAAGGGTGTTGTGACGGTCGGTCGTATCTACGACGGTCGTGTGCAAATCCGTCGCGGGAGTTGAGTCGCCTCCTAGTACCCAGATTTCAGAACTTGAAGGTATTTTGGACAGAGAAGACGCTCGATGGGACCAGTTGTGGCTAGGACGGTCCTTCTACTTGTCGTCGAGGGGGCAATGAGGGGAGGGAGAAAATAGGAAAAACTACACATGTGTGGGACGCGGGGTCCATGACGGTCCGTCATGGCCATGACGGTCCGTGTGTGAGCCGTCTCGACCTAGTCGTTTTTATCACCATGAATGTTCTACTGCCCGAAACGACTAAACAGGTCATTACAATAGATACCAATTTACCCATCGTTTGTCCTCGAACGATCACAAGAAGAAAAACAAAGGGGAGAAAGAGTACCTGAATCTGAAAAAGGTGTGGATGATCTTTTTGCATAATCAGCTCTTCTCCCAAGGGACTCTTCATGGCCGATTCTTCCACTGAACCCTTGGATGGATGCAATTCCTTGATTCTCAACTTGCGGACTTCTTATCTAAACTAGCCAAGGCTCCTTCTCGTAAGACAAATTCTCGTCAAAAGAAGCTGAATCCAAACGACTAATGTAGTTTCCATACACCATGGTACTTTTTCAGCATAGACACGTGAAATACCGGGTGCACTTTGAGAGTCCTGGAGGCAAAATGCCAATTCATAAGCCACCTCCCCACGGCTTCAAAAACTTTCAAACTGGCCAACCCACTATACCTCGAGACAAACTTTACCTCGACTTGCCAAAACCGCATCACCTTCATGGGTGAAACCTCAGCAAGACTGTTCGCCCCCTCATAATATGCAAGTCCAGACCTTTCGATCGGCATTTATCTTCTGTGTTTGGAGACTGCTAGAAGCTTCTCCTGAATGAATTTTACATATCTAACGATCCCTCCAAAAGGTCGGTACCCAATGGTATCACCTCAAATGCATCAAAACAACCAAATGGAGATCTTTTCTACATCTCCTCCCATAACGTTGCTCAAATGGGGCCATATCAATATTTGAGTGATAGCTATTTGGTTTTATGAAAACTCTGCTTAAGGGTTAAGAATTATCCCAATGAACACCAATTCTATCAACACATGACGAAGGCTATCCTACCCATACCTGAATATTCTCTCAGACTGGACCATCGGTCTGAGGTGAAATGCCAAGTACTTAAGATCCTGCCTGTACCTAATTCAGGCATGTATGTTCTCCAAAATTTTGAAGAAACTGCGTACTCGATCTTGATATGATGGAGAGTTGAAAACTCCATGAAATCACCAAACCAGTTATGGAGATATAAGTTTGGATAAATTCTCTGCATTGTAATTCATCTTGGGGGACGGAATGAAGTGAGCAGAGTAGTGAGTAAACCTATCAAAATTACCCAAATGGATGTCAACTTTCCCAATGTCTTTGGAAGACCAACCACCAAAATTCATTGCAATTCTTTCCCACTTCCATTCATTGAATAGGGCATTTTCTGAAGTGTTCCTCCAGGCCTTGGTGCTCATAACTCACCTGTTGATAATTTGGGCATTGGGCAATAAAATCAACCAATGTCATGCTTCATCCTATCCACCAAAAATGTTTTTTAGGCATGCCATCTAGTTGCAACAGATGTATGCAATACCTTGATTGTGAGCCTCCGTAAGAATATTGTGAATCAAATCATCTACACTGGGCAAACATACTCTTCCTTAATACTTCAGGATGCCTCTTCAATCAATTACTTCTCTTTAGCCTCTCCTCGAAATACCATATCTCGACATTCGGCTCAGCTTCCATCAGTAATCTGATGTCCCTTAACTTGTCAAGAAAAAGAAGATTCTTGCCTCATACAGGACTGAAAATCCTCCGTTTCTGCAGTACTTCCGATCTATATAAAGTCATTAGCAGGTTGAACCTCTATAGACAATGGGCGTTAGAAAACGGCAAGTGAGATAGAATTCCCATGCTCCCTACCTTTCTACTTAAAGCATCTGCTAACAACATTAAGCTTTCCCTGGGTGATACAGATAGTAAATCATAGTCCGTCAGTAGTTCCATCAATTCCCTCTCTCCCTCAAATTCAAAATTTTTTGAGTAAAGACAGGATTGTAAACACGATTTTGTCTGTTAGACGTTAACACTTAACCCAATATAGTAATGTCTCATTGCTTTAATGCAAAAAACACTACTGCAAAGCCAACTCCAAAATCATCGGGTCGAATCGGTCGCTTCATTGCACATTTAGTTGGCCTCGTAGCATAAGCAATTACATTCTCTCTGCATTAGGCACTGCACCCAAACCAGAGTAAGATGCATCGCAATACACAATGAAATTCTCACTTCCACTGGCAAGGTAAGAATTGGGCAGTAGCAACAAGGTCACGAGTTTGTGAAAACTTTCTTCCATTCATCCGACCACTACAAAGGGAAATTCTGATTAGTCAAATTTTTTAGCTGCGAAAGCAATCGAGGAAAATCCTTGACAAATCGACGGTCAGTAGCTAGCAAACCAACAAAGATCCTAACTCTGTAACATTAGTAGGTTGCCCAACTCTTCACCGTTTTAATCCTTAGAAGGATCCAACATAACATCCTTAGAACCACGTGAAACAAGAAGGACACTGAATCTAGCCAAAAACTCACCTTGGAAATTGGCATTAAAGTTTTTCTCCTCAACCAACTCCCATAAATCTCAATGCCTCCTCATGTTCTTTCATTGCTCTTTGAGTATCTCAATATATCATTCAATGAAAACAATAACAAAGAGATCCAGATGATGGCTTACAAAATCCCGTGCATCAGGCTCATGGAAGCCGCAGGGGGCATTCGTATATAAAAAAAAAAAAAGACCAAAAAAGACATTACTAATAATTCGTAATGCCCATACCTGGTTTCAAAGCAGTTATTGGCACATATGCTGCCCGTATTTCAAATTGATGATACCGAGATCTCATATCAATTTTTGAGAAGAAGGACACAAGCCTTGTAATGACTCGACAAATCATAAATTCGAGGAAACGAGGATACTTGTTCAAATAGTTACTTTATTCAACTTCTTAAGTCTGTATGCACATCCGAAGGTTCCATCCTTCTTTTTTAAAAACAATATAAAATAGGAGCGCCCCAAGGGGATGCACTCTAGTCAATAAAGCCTTTACCTAACAACTCCAGAAGTTGGCTTTAACTTCCTTAAACTAAGCTGGGCCATTTATATACGGCGGTAAGAATGGGGCCGAGTACCAGGTCCTGATCAATGCAAAATCAATATCCCCTATCCAGGTGGATACCAAGGAATGTCTTGCAAAGAAACATTCAAGAAACTAGCGAAACTATCGAAAACAGACTCAATCGAAGGTACTTTGGAAGTATCCATCCTAAGACTGTGCCAAAAAGGATAACAACTTTACTAACCATCTCACGTCTTAGCGCGAAAGAAAAAAACAGATAATACAGACCGGGAGGTGGGGGTGTTTTTGTAGTCAACCTCCCACACTAGCAGGAATCGTCCTAGGAGTGGCCAAGGTAACGGTGGTTGGTTTTTGGTTTTAGCATTACATTTAAGATGACAAAATTTGGGAAAGCACCAAAGTCATACCCAGAATAAACATCAAAATCAACCATTTTCTAGGATAATCAAAATCCACAAGGGAGTGTTGCTCCCCACAAAAAGTCCACAAGACAAGACCTATACACCTTTCTCAAATATCCAGACTCACCCACAGGGAGTGGAGACACGAATAGGCATTGTCAAGAAAATCACAATGTAAATTCAAGGACCAGTAGCCAAATGAGAAAGAAAGATACTGTTATGAAAATGTGGATCCAGGATCAAATAATACAGGCAGCATGAAAATCACAAACCAGCAAAGCTTTACGACCTGTGATAACAACATTCAGATGTCTCTGCTTCAGACATCCCGGAAAGCATAACAATGGGCCCTATCACCTGTCTACCCGTTGCCTCCTACCAGTTTTGCAGCAAGTAGCTCCTGCTTGCCACCACCCCCGCTGATTGGTGACCCACAATTACCTTGCCACACGCCCCCCAGAATGGCGGCCTCTCCCATGACCACCTCTACCTGTAAACTTTATTGGGGGTCCTTTAACTCTGTTTGGACAAAAACCTGGTCCTAATAGTCCAGTACTCCACATCCATAACACTCTTTGGAGTCAAGCATAGGCCTTTGTGAGAACGGTTGAAGTCTGGGGATAACCTCCAAAAACTAGAGAAATGCTGATCCGGTCTTGCGGGGGAAACCCCCAGCTACAGTCTGTAGTGAAAGACTGAATTGATGGGCTGGGTGTAACCTCTTGAACTCTGCCTCTGGGAGGTAAGGAACATCACTAAACTCACCTCCGTACGGAAGTCTTAGTGTCGATGCCATGGCTGACGTTGTCTGGCTTCACCCCCTCCACCTCATTCCCAAAATCACCACTTCCTGAAAAGGATTTTGCTGCAGGCTAGCTACATGTAAGGATGGGATCTGCAACTATGACTAATCTTTCATAAAACGGCGAATCTGTTCTTTGGGAATGAAGTAAAGCTGGGTGGTATACCTTGATAGTGGCACATAATTAGCATCATAAGTAGTAACAGGACACTCCTGCCTTGCTAAAGACCTCCAGGAACTCATATCTCCTCTATCCCTTAAAGTTTCGGGGTGGTATATTTTCTCCATAAAATAGGCTTAGAGAATGATGCCCAAGTAGAGGTGGTGCCGGCCGGGTTCACACTCAAGTAAAGACCGCCACACATTTGCATATTTCGCTGTGAAAAATAATAGGCCAAAACCCACAACCAATAGTTCTACTATGTCCATCTTATGTATTGGGCAGCTCATGACAATCAAACCAGAAAATTAGTAGCATCTTCGATTCAGCACCCTTGGAATACTGGGGTTTTAACTTCAGAAATTTAGTGAAAAAGTTCTGCTGAATCCACTAGTCATTTAGACCTGTAGTCAATCGAGGAAACGTGCCTACTTCCAAGAGGCTCCCTGCGGGGAGCCACAACAGCGGCCATGTTGTACTCCCGAAAACCCTGAGGTTGCTGGTTGAGAATACACTGGAGGTGTCTAGCCTTGATCAGATAACCGCTAAGTTCAGTAAGAACCTGGTTAAATCATCTCTGGGGTAGGTGGGGTGGTAATCTCCTATCCTTGCACTTGCTAATTTTCCTCTTCTTCACCCTCCTTACTAACCTCATCAGTCGGTGGAGGAGTCACCGCCCAGTACTGGCTGGACCAGGTGTTTGTCCTCTAATCTAGAGGCGTCCTCCCGCGGGACCTCTACCACAGCTATTGCCACTATCTCTTCGAGCAGTACATCCCCAGTGGATGGTCAGACGCACCCTGTCTTGCCGATGCTGGTTGTGGGCACTTTGTTGCTCTAGTTTTAACCCTCTGCGGAAATAGAGTGAGGATTGTCAGAGATACCAATTTGTATCACCTAGATACCAATTGGACCCAAGTAATAGCACCGAAAAGGAAACAAAAGAATGGAATTTTCCTAAGTCCTATGCGTCTCAAAGGAAAATTAAGGGCGTCCCCCTTTTTTTATGCGTTCCTCAAGACTCTACTAGACTCGTTCTTGTGTGATTGATGAGAAAACGAACTAATGCTCTGATACGAAGTTTCACGGACCCAAAACGAGCCGCGAGTTGAACCCACACTTATCTTACTAGGTGAGCGAACCAACAAATCTAACCCCAACATTTACCAACATTTGTAAACATAATAACCAAAATATAATGCGGAAGACTAAAATCTTATTTAATATAACCATTAAAAACAAGTGTCTTAAAGTTTATAAACTATCATCCCAAAATCTGAAGTCATCACACCAAGAACATCTATCCTAAACTTTCTAAATCTAAGAGTAATTAAGAAGCAAAAAATACAAAAAAAAGATGGGTCCATGTCCGACTTCAAGACATCAGACGTGAAGGAGAGATCAGCTTCGACTAGGAGTATAATAGTCACCCTGAAGTCTGTGATGTGCTGGAATCTGTCTAGAGTTGAGGCGAGTCGAAGTTGATGGCACGGTTGCTGCTCTCCAACAAAATAACAAAGAAGCAAATTACAAGTTAGGGGTCAGTTCAATGAACACGTACAAGTAGGTAATCATCGGCCAAACTCAAAATAGAAAGGGCCAATATATATCAAGTCAAGATTATAAAATCAACTACAATACTCACAACAGTAGCAACAACCAGTACAAAATCATGGGGAACAAATCAAGCGCACCTATGAGAAATCAAGCCTCCACACCATAATCATTTGGGGACATAGGTTCTGCAAAAAATTGAGTATATTAACATTGGATTCAAGATTACTTTTCTTTATTTCTTATACGTGTCGGAAACGTGGACACTCCGATCCCCTATTTCTACATATTGGAACGTGACTCCCGATCACATAATACTACGTGTCAGAACGTGAACACCAGATCCCCTAGTACTACGTGTCAGAACGTGACACCCCGCATCCACTAATTCTAATTAATTTTATTTCATCACAGGTCTTGGATGCCAAGGCTGTCAACTTAACAGAGATGATTCAAGATTAAAAGGTTCAAAGTTCACATTCTATCTCACAATTACACAATTACAAATACAAACCCACAATCGAGCATGTAGCAGACTTTACAATCCACCAATATATTCAATCGCTATTAAGAGTTTACTACGAATCGCATTAAAACTAGAACCTACCTCACAGAAAGAATTGCGATCAGGCAAGTAAATTCTCAATGCATTTGCTTTCCTTCTTGGCTCTGCCCTTGCTCATTCAGTTTCGCCCTCGATGCTGTCCTTTTATTTTTCCTCTCCCAATTCTGTTTCTTTTGACCCTAATTATCAGTAGAAGCAAGTAGAAAAGATGATAAAAGTAACACACTATCTATTCAAGGTGACCTCTTGAAACCCCAAGGTAAATGACTTTATTAAACTTACCCCACTAATTTCATTGAAGTTTGTCATGAATGGTCCCAATCCCCCCTTAAAATTTAGCAGAAATCCAAACCAGTGAGGTTACGCAACCTGTGACGGCCGTCGTGTCTATGACGATCCGTCCTACAGGGTCCGTTCAACAAGATTCAGAGAATTAAATTCAGTCAAGGGTTTTGTGAAGGGTCCAGGATCTACGATGGTCCGTGCTGCAGTTGCGTCGCGGAGTTTAGGAGAGTCGCTTCCCAGTACACTGATTTTAGAGTTGAAGTTGTTTTGGCATGAAGACACTCGACGAACCATTTTGCGTATGCGGTCTGTCCTATTGTCGTCGGAAGGGCAAAATGAGGCGAGCAATAGGAAAAATTACACATGTGTGGGAACGACGGGGTCCAATTACGGGTCCTCGCATGATCGTACCCAGTTCAGTTATTATCACAAATGATTCTACTGCCTGAAATGACTAAACAGCTCGTTACAGTTTTAGGAGTAAGTTAAAACTTAACTAATTAGGGACTAGAAAGTTTGTCACGTTTTTCAAATAAGTGAATGTGATTTCGTTTGGTGAATATAAGTATTCGGAAGGAGTAGTTAAAACTTAACTAATCAGATTTTAGACGTTTTTAAGTTCTAAAATACCTTAAAATGGATTTGTCGGTGGAAATACAGTGTTAGAAGTAGTAAGGTAAAACTAACCAATTAGACTTAGAAAGTGGTTTGTAAAGTTTCAAAACAAGTAATGTGATTTTGTTGGCGAATAGTGTTAGAAAATAAGTTAAAACTTAAACTAATAGATTTAGAAGTCTTTAAGTTCTACAAATACTTATGCTGATTTAGTGCTGAAATACAGTGTTAGAAGCTAAGTTTAAAAATTAAACTAATTAGACTTCGAAAGTTGTTCAGTTTTTTCCAAACAAGTATGTGATTTTGTTGGCGAATAGTGTTAGAAATAAGTTAAAGCTTAACTAATTAGACTTAGAAAGTCTTAAAGTTCTCCAATTACTTAATGTGATTTATTTGGTGAATATAGTGTTAGAAGTAAGTTAAAGCTTAATTCATTAGACTTAAAAAGTTGTTAAGTTTTCCAAAAAAGTAATGTGATTTCGTTAATGAATATTGTTAGAAGTAAGTTCAAATTTATCTAACTAGAGTTAGAGTCTTTAAGTTCTCCTAATACTCAATGTGATTTAGGTGGTGAATATTGTGTTAGAAGTAAGTTTACCAAAATTGTAACAACTGTTAGTCGGTTGACAGTAAGAATATTGTGAATAAACACTTACTGGGTCGTTTACGGACATTGCGACGGACCGTCCATGGTCATGACGGCACGTTTTGATGGGGTACTCCGTCGTTCCTTACTTGGCAAATTCCTTATGTGCTCTCTTCATTTACCCTCAACGGCAAGTATAAACAAACCGTCCTAGGCCGCTGGGCCGTCGAGGGTGGGTATTCGTCCAAAACACTTCAAACTCTTGGAATCGGGGGTGTATTGGAATTGACTCTCTGAATTCACGACGGACTGCCAGCACGGACCGTCGTAATACGATGGACCTCACAAACGGCGTAAACCCCCAGGACTTGTCAGACTTCCGCTAAATCTTAAATGGGTGTTTGGACTATTCATATTATAATTTGAAATAGTGGGGTAATTTGTAATAATTTCTTTAGTTGGCGGGGTTTAAAGGAGATAACTTTAAAATAATAGTGGAGTTCTTTTATAAATTTTTAAATTGATTATATGATCAAGGGTAAAAAGAATCTGTAGGAGAAAAATAAAAAAATAAAAAAAGATAGATAAAGAGGAGAAGAGCCTGAATACGAACGATTGAACGCAAAGCGGACATAGACTTCAGACTGATAAACGTTCATAGGCTATTGAGGAAGCAAGGCATTAGAGAGGAGGCTTGCTTGATTTTGGTTCGGTCGGGTGAGGTAGGTTATGTTTATTTCTATGTTGATAGATAAAAATCTAAATAGCAATTGCACTATGTATGAATGATATTGAAAGTCTCCTATGTACTTGAGTGTGATGGTTGTATGTTTATGATTGTGTGGTTTGTGGTTGGCCTTCTTATAAATTATCGAGAGTGTTGATTTTCTAATCTTGAATCCTCTCTATTTAAAATAACGCCTTGAATAATGAAGCTTTGATGAAATAAAACTGATGAGATAATTTATTATCAGAGTGTCAGTTTCAAAACGGTATTATTGGATCGGAGGTCACGGTTCCGAACAGTATTATGGATCGGAGAGTGTCCACGTTCCGACATCAGGATATATGGGATCTGAGTGTCCACGTTCCGACCACAATAAACATCTTAAAGGAAAGGAATCTGAATTAACTTTAATATTACTCAAAACTCAAAGAACCTATTTCCCAAATGAGTATAGTGTGGAGAATGAGTCCTCATAGGTGTGCTTGATGTTGTGATTGAGGGTCGTTGTTCACCTATCATGGTGTTGTTAATGATGATATGGTTCATGGGTGTAATTGCGTGCTAACGGTTAAATATTGTAGTTGATTTTATACTATTGTTTAATATATATTGATTTCTATTTTGCGTGGTCGATGATACATACTCAGTACGTGTTCCTTGTTACCGGACCACTACTTGTATTTTCTTATTTGTTATTTTGTGGAGTGAAGCAAGGTACCATGAGTTAGACTCGCCCTCAGCTCTAGCCAGTATCCAGCACATCAGACTTCACGGGTGTGAGCTCATTCCTAGCTTGGCTGGATCTCTCCTTCACGTCATTGATGTCTTTGAAGTGCGACATGGAACCATCTTTTTACTTCTGTAGCTCTTAAATACTCTTAAACTTGGTTATTGAGGATAGATGTTCATGATGTGATGAATTTTAGATTTTGGGGATAATAAGTATAAACTTTAGAAGTTTATTAGTGGATTACGTTAATAAGTTTTAGATCTTCCGCCATTATTTTTTTTTACTATTAATAATGATATCATGGTAAATGTTGGGGTTTAGATTTGTTGGTGCTCACCTAGTAGGACAGTGTGGGTGCCATGTGGCTCGTTTTGGTCATGACAAACTTGGGATCAGACCGTTAGGTTCGTTGGTATCATCACACAAGAACGAGTCTAGTACAGTCTTGAGGAACGGTAGGGGGAACGCCTTATTTTCTTTGTGAGGCATATAGGGACTTTAGAAAACTCCATTCTTTCTTTCTTTCGTGCTATTACTTGGATCCAATTGGACGGAATTAGGTGATACAAAATTGGTATCAAAAATCCCTCACTCATTTCGCAGATGGTTAAGATTTAGAGCCAACAACTGTGCCAACACCAACACGGCATACAGGGTCTGTGTATAGGCAAACCATTGGGGCTGTAGCTCGAGGGGGCAGTGGCAAGAGGTCGTGGTAGAGGTCCAGAAGGAAGCCTTCTAGAGGTTAGAGTAAAAATATTGGTGACAGCTTAGTAATAGGACCGTTGACTCCTCCCACAGAATGATGAGGGTTAGTGCAGGGTAGTAGTGAGAGAGGGTGAAGAAGGGGGAAAATGAGCAGGTCAAGAGAGGAATACCACCATAGCCTACCCAGAGATGATTAATCAGGTTCTTACTTATGTTAGCGGGTTATCTGTTCAGGGCCAGACACCTCCAGTGTTTTTTGCACTAGCACCTTAGGTTCAGGGAGTACAACATGTAGCTGTTGTGGCTCCTCGCATGGATGCCTCATTGGAAGTCGGGACGTTTCCTCCATTGACTACAGGTTCTATAATGACAAGTTATCAGCATGAACTTTTCACTAAATTCATAAAGTTGAAACCTCCACTCTTCAAGGGTGCTGAATTTGAAGATGCCTATGATTTTCTTGTTGATTGTCATGAGCTGCTACACAAGATGGACATAGTAGAACGATTCCGTGTTGAGTTTGTGACCTATCAGTTTCAGGGGGATGCCAAAATATGGTAGCGGTCGTATGTTTAGTGTCAACCAGCACAGGCACCACCTATGACTTAGGCATCATTCTTTAGCTTATTTATGGAGAAGTATATACCTTGGACTTTGAGGGATAAGAGGAGAGATGAGTTCCTAAGCCTAGAGCAAGGAAGGATGTCTGTTGCTGCTTATGAGGCTAAATTTCGTGCACTATCCAGGTATGCCACACAACTTTGCTTCAGTTCACAAGAGCAGATTCGCCATTTTGTGAAAGGATTGAGGTCAGATTTACAAATCCCAGCCTTACAGGTAGCTGTTGCAGAAAAATCCTTTCAGGAAGTGGTTGATTTTGTAATATAGGTGGAGGGGGTGAAGCTAGACGACTTCACCATGGCGTCGACATCTAAGAAGTTCTGTAAGGGAGGTGAGTTTAGTGGTTCTTACTCTAGAGGGAAGAGTTCAGGAGGTTACCCAAACTGCCCTATTCAGTCTTCCCTGCAGGCTTTAGATGGGGGTCCATCGCAGCCCAGTCAACCTTTTTCTAAGTTTGGAGGTTATCCCAGACTTCGTTATTTTCACAAAGACCTATGCTTGACTCCAGGATTTATTATGGATGTGGAGAGACGAGACATATTAGGAAGTATTGTCCAAAACGGAGTTACAGAACCCCAGTAGTTAGAGGTAGAGGTGGTCATGGGAGAGGACGCCATTCTGGAGGACGTGGTGGCTAAGGTATTGGTGGTCACCAATTCAGTCGGGGTGGCGGGCAAGTTGGAACTACTGCAGCGCCACCTGGTAAGGGCAATGGACAGACGGGTGATAGGGCCCATTGTTATGCTTTCCCGGGGAGCTCGGAAGCAGAGACATTTGATGTTGTTATCAAAGGTACTCTTTTGGTCTGTTATTGCATGTCTTCTGTATTATTTGATCCTGGATCCACATTTTCATATGTATCTTCCTCATTTGGTACTGGTCTTGATTATATTGTGATTTGCTTGACATGCCTACTCGTGTCTCTACTCATGTGGATGAGTCTGTGATATGTGAGAAGGTGCATAGGTCTTGTCTTGTGACTTTTGTAGGGAGAAATACTCATGTAGATTTGATTATTCTAGAGATGGTTGATTTTGATGTAATTCTGGGTATGACTTGGCTTTCTCAAAATTTTGCAATATTAGATTGTAATCCTAAAACTATGGCATTGGCCAAGCTTGGGACAGATCCGCTAGTGTGGGAGGGTGCTATATTATCCACTCCAGTTTCATATGATCTCTTTTCTTTCTTCGTGCTTAAGAGGATTAGGTTAGTAAGGGTTTTTTAGCTTTCTTGGCACATCTCATGGATGATACTTACCAAGTAACCTTCGATTGAGTACTGTCTCATCTTCCGGGTTAGTTTCAGGATGTGTTATCCTGCAGAACATCCTGGTATGCCCGGATAGGGACATTGATTTTTTTATTGATCTGGAGCCGTGTACTCGTCCCCATTTCCATACCCCTTTATAGAAGGCTCCAGCTGAGTTAAGGGAGTTCAAAGGCCCAACTTCAGAATTGTTAGGGTAAATGTTTTATTCGACCAAGTGCATCCCCCTTGGAGTGCTCCTATTTTAATTTGCGAAGAAGAAGGGCTGGAAGTTTTTGGTGTCATAGACTAACCATGCAACTGAATAAAATAACTATTAAGAACAATATCATATTCCTCGCATAATGATTGTTCGATCAGTTACAAGGTGCTTGTTCTTCTCAAAATTTATCTGAGAATCCGGCTATCATCAATTGAAATACTGCAGACCCAAATGTGCCAAAACTGCTTTTTAACCAGGTATGGTCATTAATGAATTCTTATAATGTCCCCTTTGAAAGCTACGAATGCTGCTGCTTTCATTAGCCTGATGACGGGATTTTTAAGCCATATCTGATCTTTTTTGTTATTGTAGTTATTAATGATATATTGATATACTCAATAGCAGGAAAGAACATGAGGAGCATTTGAGAATCGTCTACCTTTGTTGACGGGAGAAAAGGATTATTCCACAATTCTCCCCAGTCGTGAGTTTTGGCTAGATTCTGTCCTTCTTGGTGAACTGCGTTTGTAAGGATGGAGGTGCAGTGGTGGTCCTTCTAAGATTGAAATCATTGAAAGAGTTGGTAAGACCTACTAATGTTACCAAGGTAAGGAGCTTTGTTGTTTATCTACTACTTACCGTCGATTTGTCAAGGGATTGTTAGAAAAAAAAGTCTATTGCTTTCGCAGCTGACAAATTTGACTAGAGCAGCATGTTCCATTTGTTGGTCGGATGAATGTGAAGAAGTGTTCAGAAACTCAATACCTTGTTACTACTGCAACACTTCCTACCTTTGCCAAGGGAAGGTATAATTTTATTGTTGTATTGTGAGCCAACTCCTAGTCTGGCTTGTGGTGCAGTGCTAATGCAGGAGAGAATTAATTGCTTATGCTTCGAGGCGAATTAAAATTGCATTAACGTAACCTATCTCGACCCATTTGGAGTTTGGCTGAAGTTGTATTTGCATAAAGCAATGGAGAAATTACTATAATTGGGGTCAAGTGTTAGTTTTATACAAAGATCATCATAGTTTACAATATTCCTTTACTAGAAAGATTTGAATTGTGAGGCAGGGAGGTGATGGCACTATTGAAAGACTATAATATTACTATTTTGTATCACTGAAAAGTTATATTGTGGCAAGCTGCTTTACGTTGACCAGCAGGGAGCGCTTGGTACGTTTACTCACCTTTTACCGTTTTCTAGAACGCCTATAGGCCTAGAGAGGTTAGACTGGGGTATGACTTTATGAGGCTGGAAGTACTAGAGAAAGGAGGATTTTTTTGTCCGTCTGTGGAGGCAGATCTTCCTTTTCTTGAAATATTAAGGTAAACAGTTGCATGATGAGAAGTTGAGCCGAATTCGAGAATATGTATTGCGAGTTAGAGGCTAAGGGCAATAATTATGATGACAGGCCGTCTTGGAATTAAGGAGAATATGTGTGCCTCTGTTGATGATTTTTTTTTGGACTCACCTATTCTCACAGACTCTCATAGTTCCAAGGTATTCTATAACATCGTGGTGCAAACCAGATGTTCTTTGAACCTAAAGCAAACATTTTTGGTGGAAGAATGAAGCGTGAAATTGTTGATTTTGTTTGCCCATGCCCGAATTGGTCAGCAGGTAAAGTATGAACACCAGAGGCCCGGAGGGACACTTCCAAAGAATGGTCCCATTCCTTTGGGAAAGTGGGAGAAGATGCAATGGATTTCGTGGTTGGGTCTCCGAAAAAATTGGGTAATTTTTAGGATTCTATTTGGGTAATTATTGCACATGTTTCACTAAGTCTGCTCACTTCATTCCGGTGCAAGATTACATTACATGCGAGAAATTAGCCAACTCTAATATCGCAGAATTGTTCGTTGCGTATGGAGTTCCCTTTTCATCTTATCAGATAGAGGTCGCATTTTACTTCTAATTTGGAGAACATTACATGCTGAATTAGGTACCTGTATGGTCTTAGTACTACTTTCACCCTCAGGCCGATGGTCAGTCCTGCGCGAACGATTCAAGGTGTTGGAGGATTGCTTCGTTCATGTGTTATAGAATTTTGGTGGTATTTGGATAAATTCTTTACCCTTAAGACAGAAGTTTTTCGACAATAATAGCTATTCATTCGTAGTAATGATATGGCTCCCACTATTGAGGCATTGTATGGGAGGAGAATGTAGGTCTCCCATTGGTTTAGTTTGATTCATTTGAGGTGTCGACCTTTATTTACTTAAATCTTCAAGGGAATCATTCGAGAAAAGTGAAATTTATTCAAAGGTAAATTCTTTTAGGAGCTCGAGTAGAACAGAAGGAATATGCCGACGAGAAGTTTAGAGACTTGGCTTTATGGAAGTGAACAAGTCTTGCTGAAGGTTCACCCATTAAAGGTGTGATGAGATTGGTAAGAGAGGTTTCGCTTCATTCCGAGGGATAATTGGACCTTTTGAAGTACTTAAGCGCGTTGGGAGGGTGGCCTATGAATTCGCCTTGCCTCCGTACTGCTCAGGAATGCACCCGTTATTTCCCATTTGGTCTATGATGACAAACAAATACCAGGAGGAGCCTGTTTCTATTTTTAGATGAGAGGTCCGCAAGTTGAATCAAAGGAGATATTGCATCTATCAAGGATTCAGTGGAAGAGTCGGCCATTTTGAAGAGTACCCACTGGGAGAGTGGAGGTTTGATCTGCAGAAAGATATCCATATTCTTTTGTTTTTTACAGAATTCAGGCACTCTTTCTCGCCCTTACTTTTGCTTTCCTGTGATCGTATCGGGACGAACGATGGGTAAATTGGTATCTATTGTAACTTACCTGTTTAGCTCGATTTGAACAGTAGAATTATTGTTGATCAACACTTACTCACTTACTACTTCTGGTCCGGGCCCGGACCACGCGACGTGACGTCATGTGTCAGGACGGCCTTAATGACCCGTGTCCAATACTTGCTCAATTCCTTCTGCTTTTCTGCTTTCTCTCCTTTTCCTATACCACTTGACATGAAATTATAAATACGAACTGTCATAGGTACGAAGTCCGTCGATGGTCTTCGTCCAAAACACTTTTACTTTGAATCGGGCACGGGATGACTCTCTGAACTTCACGATGGACCTGCAGCCATGGACCGTCGTAGATACGACGGACCGTCACAAACAAGCATAACCCCGACTTGGTCCAACTTCCGCTAAAATTTTTAAAAATGGGTGTTTTCGAATATCATATTATATTTATAAATATGGGTAATTGTAATAATTTATTTAGTAGGGTGTTAAAGAGATAAACCCTTTAAAATTACTATGGGGTTCCTTTATCCATTTTTATAATTGATTATATGCAATTAGGGTAAAAGAATCTTTTAGAAGAAAATAAAAAAGAAAAAGATGAGAAGTGTGAAGAAGCGAAACCCCAGCTACCTACTTCATACTAAAAAACGGTTCATAGGCATTGAGTAAGCAAAGGCATTGAGAGGTAGCTTGCTTGATTTCGGTTCGTCATGTAGCTATGTTAATTGGTTTTATTTCTATGGGTAAGATAAATTTTAAATAGCATATATATGTATTGAATGATTTGTTCCAAGTCTCCTAGTGTTACTGGATTGTGTGGTTGTAATGTTTATGATTATGGTTGTATGTTTATGATTGTGTGTTTTGTGGTTGGCCTATAATTATGAGTGTGTTGAATTTTTCTAATCTTGAATCCTCTCTATTTAAAATGACGGCCTTGAATAAATAAGGCTTGATGCAATAAAAATGATCAATATGTGGATCGTAGTGTACGTTCCGCACTGTATTATTGGGTCGGAGTGTCACTTCCGACCCGGTATTTATGGGATCGGAGTGTCACATTCTGCACGATTATATGGGAATCGGAGTGTCACGTTCCGACACAATAAGATAAAGGAAAGGAATCGTGACAGTACCTTAATATACTCAAACTCCAAGAACCTAGTTCCCAATGAGTTATGGTGTGTAGACATGAGTCCTCCTAGGTTTGCTTTGATGTTGTGATTGAGGGTATAACTATCATGTGTTGTTGTCCAATGGGTTCATCTCGTTTGCGCTACCCTGTTAATTAATTGTAGTTGATTTTATACTATTGTTTAAATATACCTTTTTCTATTTTGACGTTTGGCCAGATGATACTCTCAGTACGTTTTCCTTGTATTGACCCTACTTTGTATTTTCTTCTTATTATTGTTTTTGGAGTTCAGCACGTGTACCATCGACTTCGAACCTCTCCCTCAACCTCTAACCAGTACTCCCGCACATCAGACTTAGGGGGAGCTATTCAATTCTAGCTTGGCTGGATTCTTCCATCACGTCTGATGTCCTTTGACGTTCGGACATGGCCCATCTTTTTACTTATTTTACTCTTCTTAAATACTCTAGACTTTGGTAATTTGAGAATACTATTTCTTGATTTGATGACTGGTTCCAGATTTTCTGGGTATAATAAGTATTAAAACTTTAAAGTTATTAGTTGATTATGTTAATAAATAAGTTTTTAGATCTTCCTAGTCTATTGAATTAAGTTTTAACTTACTTCTAACACTTATATTCACCAATTAAATCACATTAAAGTGTTTAAAAAACTTAGAGACTTTCTAACAAGTCTGATTAGTTAGTTGTGTCCCGATCAAACGGCCGCGAGTGGCACCCACACTTATCTTACTAGGTGCGCGAAAACCAACAATCTAAACCCCAACGTTTATCAGTATATAAATTTTGAATAGTAAATAAAATGAAAGACTCAAAACTCATTAAGAAAATCAATTAAATACTTCTAAAACTCAACACTTATCGTTCCAATCTTGGAAGTTATCACATCAGAACATCTATCCTCTAACAATTACAACTAGTCTAGAGGTATTTAAAAAGAAAATAAGTAGAAGAGGGTCCATGTCTGAAACTGCCAAAGACATCAGACTAAAAAGAGAATGCCGCCCGAGCGAGGAATAATAGCTCACCCCTGAAATCTGACGTGCTGAAGACTGGCTAGATTTTGAACGAGTTGAAGTCATGGGCACTTGCTGCACTCCACAAAACCAAGAAGGAAATAAACGTAGAGGGTTTTCGTACAAGGACACGTACCTGAGTAGTTTCATCGGCCAACTCAAAATAGAAAGAAATAGATGCCCTGAACAATAATATAAAATCGACCATAATACTTACGGTGAAGAATCAAACAAGTACACAACCATTGGCAACCAACCACCACACCCCCTATGAGGACCTCAAGCCTCCACACAATACTCATTTGTAAACAATAGGTTTTTCGAAATTGAGTATATTAACTTGCAATCAAGATTACTTTTCTCTTTATTCTTATCGTGTCCGGAACGTGACACTGCGATCGCTCATGCTGAGTGTTGGAACTTGACCTCCATCCCTTATTCCTACGATGTCGGAACGTTACACTCCGATCCCCGAATACTCGAACGCGTCGAACGTGGACCTGCCGATCCATTATTCTACCGTGTCGAAACGTGACACTCCGATCCCTAATATATTGTCGGAACGTGACATTACCCGATCCCTAATGCTAACGTGTCATAACGTGACACCGATTCCCACTATATCTTCTTAATTTTATTTCATCAAGTCTCTCGTTATGGCGAAGCGTCATCTTAACAGAGACGATTAAGATTAAAAGATTCACAGTATCAACATCTTAACAACCACTATTACCCAATTCCAAACATCACAAACCCACAATAATCATATAAGAAGACTTTTAAACATACCTCAACTACATATCAATCGCTATTAAGAGTTTACTATGAATAGCATAACCATAACCTCCCCTCCACCGAAGAAATCCGCAAACAGCAAGTTACTCTCTGATGCCCTTTTGCTTTCCTCTTGCGGTTCTCCCCGTTTTCTCTCTGCGTTCTCCCTCTCTTCTGTTCATTTTTATTTTTCCCTCTCCAAATTCTTTTTCTTTTACCCTAATTATCATATATCCATTTTAAAAGATGATAAAAGTCACCCTATTTATTTTAAGTTACCACCACAACTCTTTTAAAACCCCAAGTACATAAATTATTACTTACTACCTAATTCATAAGGTTTGTCATGATAGTCCAAAACACCCCTTAAAACCTTTAGCAGAAATGTGACCCAGTGGGGTTACTAACCTGTGACGGCCCGTCGTGTTCTATGCGGTCCGTCCTGCGGTCCGATCACAAGTTTAAGAAATTAACTTTGCTAAAGGGTTTGTGACGGTCCCCTCGTACTACGAACGGTCCCGTTCTTCAGTTCCCGTCTTGCAGAGTTCAGAGAGTCGCTCCAGTACCCGAGTTTTTAAGTTGAAGTTTTGGAAAACGGAGGCCCTCGCGGTCCGTCGGGGGGGGACCATGACGGTATGGGGGGGGGGGGGGGGGTCGTCGCTGTCCTTCGACCCAGTCAGTTAATTTTCAAAAAATAATTCTACTACTAGCTCGAACTGACTAAACAACAGATTGTTACAATAAGATCAATTTAACCCATCATTCGTCCCCGAACGATCACCGACAAAAACAAGGGAGAAAAGGGTACCTGAATCTTGTAAAAGAATGTGGATATGCTTTCTTTGCATCATCCTCATTCTCGCCAATGTGGACTCTTCTTCAATGGCCCGATTCTTTTTCCACTGAAACCGTGAGGGATCAATCTCCTCCTTTTGATCTACCTTTGCGGACTTCTACTCTCTATCCTAAAATACAACATGCTCCTCCTCCATAAGCAAATTCCCTCATCCAGAAGGATGAATAATCTCCCAACGAATAATGTAGTTTCCATCTTCCATGTCATTTTTTTCAAGCATAGAGACCATGGAATACCGTGCAGTCCTCGCTTACCACACTGCATCACCCCTTTCATTGGCGACCCTTCAGCAAGACTTTGCTCATCCCTCCATAAAACTCCAGTCCGTACCTTTCGATCTGGCATATTCTTTCTGGCCTAGTTCTGAGCTACCTGAAAGCTTCTCCTGATGAATTTTACTTTCTAATTAAACGATTCCCCTCAAAAGATCGGTACCCCCATTGGTTCTCACCTCGAAATGACAAATCAACCACCCATGGGAGAACATACATCTCCTCCCATACAGTTCTTCAAATGTGGCCAATCATACTTTTATGGTAAGCTATTAATTGTATGAAAACCTGTTAGGCACGAAGTTAAATCCCAATGACCACCAAATCTAATTCCACATGCACTTAGCAATCCTCCAACACCTGAATCGTTCGCTCATACTGACCATCGGTCCTGATGGGGAAATGTTAAGTACTAAGATCCTCCATGTACCTAATTCAGCATGTAATTTTTCTCCAAAACTTAGAAGTAATTTGCGTACCTCTAAATCTGATAATGATGGAAAGTGGAACTCCTGCATCGAACAATTTCTGAGTATAAGTTTTTGGCTAACTTCCTCTGCCTTGTAATCAACTTGACCTGAATAAGTGAGCAGACTAGCCTATCAACAATTTTTCCCAAATGAGTCTACTTACCCATGTCTTTGGAAGACCAACTACAAAATCCATTGCAATTCTCTCCCCACATTCCTTCTTTAATGGCATCTTTCTGAAGTGTTCCCGCCGGGCCTCTTGTGTTCATACTTTTACCTGCTGACATATCGGGCATTGGGTAACAAATCAACAATGTCACGCTTCATCCTACTCCACCAAAATGTTGGCTTTAGTCAACGATACATCTTGGTTGCACTATGTATGTATAGAATCCTTGAACTATCGAGCCTTGTAAGAATAGTGTGACTCCAACATCACGACTCGGGCACACCTACCCTCCCTTAATTCCCAAATGCCTTCCTCATCAATTTTTTCTTCCTTTAGCCTCTCCTCGCAATACCATAAACTCGAATGCAGATCAGTTTCTCCATCAGTAAAACTGTTTTCCCTTCAAATCTTTGTAAAGAAAAAAAAATCTTGCCTCCACACAGGCCAAACATCATCCCGTCTCCATTACTTCCAACTCATAAGAAGGTCCATCCAGAGTCTGAACTCTCTATCCAATGGGCGGTCTATAAACCTTCAAGTGCTCTAGACTTCCCATGCTCCCTGCCTTCTACTTAAAAAAAAGCATCTTCCACAACATTAAGCTTTGTCCTGGGTGATACAAGATAGAATATCATAGTCCTTCAGTATTCCATCCACCTCTCTGTCTCCAATTCAAATCATTCTTATTAAAGACATACGGTAAACACCATGATCTGTATAGACTTCACCTTTAACTAACCCCATATAGATCATGTCTCCATTGCTTTAAAAATGCAACACTGACTTCAGTCAGCCGAACGCCAAATCTGGGTCGGATAGTTTGCGTTCAATGCACCTTTAGTTGCCTCGACAGCATAAAGCAATTCATTCTCTCCTGCATTGCACTGCAACCCAAACAGAATAAGACGCAATCACAATACATATGCAACTCTTACCCTTCCATTGGCCCAAGTAAGAATTTGGTGAGTATTTGAACAAGGTCTTTGAGTTTCTGAAAACACTTTACTACATTTCCATCCGACCATACAAAGGGCACATTTTCTTAGTCAAATTTTTAGCTGTGAAGCATAGAGGAAATCCCTTGACAAATCATCGGCGGTAGTAGCTTACGATAAAGCAACACGCTTCCTTACACCTCTGTACCAGTAGTAGGTCTGCCCAACTGTTCACCGTTTCAATCTTAGAAGGATCACCATCCCTCCATCCTAGAAACCACGTGCCCCCAGAGGACACGGAATCTAGCCAAAACTCACACTTGGAGAATTTGAATAAAATTCTTTTCTCCCTCAACAACTCCAATAACAATTCTCAAAGCTCCTCAATGTTCTTTTCCTGCTCTTTGGAGTATTAATTTCATTATATCTCAATGAATACAGAACAAAACATGATCCAGATATACTTAAAAATCCCGTTCATCAACTCATGAAAGCAGTCAGGGGCTCTAGCCCCCAAAGACATTACTAAGATCGTAAATACCCATACCTGTTCGAAAAGCAAGTTTCTTTTTTGGCACATCTGCGTTAGCCCATATTTTCAGTTTATGATAATCGGATCTCATGTCAATTTTAGAGAAGCCCACAATCACCCTTGTACTAGTCGAAAAATCTCAATTCCGAGGAATCATGATACTTGTTCTTAATAGTTACCTTATTCAGCTGCTTGTAGTCCCTATGCACCTCCGAATGCTTCCATCCTTCTATTTTCACAAATAAAACGGAGCCCGCCCCAAGGGGATGCCCTTGTCTCAATGAAACTTTACCTAACAACTCTTGAAGTTGGGACTTGACTCCCTTAAACTCAGTGGAGCCCATTGTATAAGGGGGGATGGAAATTGGGCAAGTACCCCCCGACTCCCAGATCAATACAAAAATCAATATCCTTAGCCCTTGGTGGCATACCGGAAGGTCTGCTGAAACCATCTAGAAACTCATCCCGACTATCAAAGAGACATCAATCGAATGTACTTTTGGAAGTATCATCCGAGATGGCCAAGAAGGTGAAACAACCTTTACTATCATCCTCTTATCGCGAAGAAAAGAGATAATAGACTGGGGTGGAAAATGTAGTCACCCTCCCCACCTCTATGGGAAATCTTCTCAGGCTTGGCCCAATGATCACGGTTTTTAGCATGAACCATCTAAGATTGCAAAATTTGGAAAGCAAGTCATACCTAGATTAACATCAAAAATCAACCATTTCTAGGATAATCAAATCTGCAATAGTATTGCTTTTCCCTACAAAAGTCACCTAGTGCAAGACCTATACACCTTCTCAACTATCACCCATCCACAACCTCACCGACCGTAGTAGAGACACTAATAGGCATGTCCCCAAGCAAATCACCAGTAAAAATCGAGACCATTAGAAAAGAAGGTAGATACATAGAAAATGGGTGGATCCAGGATCAATGAATACAGAACTCATGAACTCAACAGACCACAGATTACCTGTGATAACATCATTAAGAGTCTCTGCTTCAGACCCCCGGGGAAAGCATAACAATGGGCCCGATCACCTGTCTGTTCCATTGCCCCTATTATGGTTGCGCTGCAACATTTCCCGCTTGCCCGCCCCCCCCGTTGATGTGTGACCACCATTAACCTTTGGCCACCGACGTCCTCACCAACAGAAATGGCGGCCTAACTCCCATGACCCACCTCTTCCTATGACTTTGAGGGGTCTGTACCTCTGTTTTGGAAAATACCTCCTAACAATATGGTTCCAGTCTCCCCCACATCCCTACAATTCCTGGATCAAGCATAGGTCTTTGTGAAAGTGACGAGTCTGGGGATCACCTCCAAACTAAGAAAAAAAGGCTGACTAGCTACATGACCCTAGCTAAACCCTGCAGAAGACTGATGGTCCGAGCTGGTTAACCTCCTGAACTCTGCCCTCTTAGTAAGAACCACTTAAACTCACCTCCTTACGAAACCTTCTTAAATGTCCGACGTTGTGGAGAATCGTCTGGCTTAACCCCGCTACAAACACAAAAACCTCCTATCACAAATCAAACCACTTCCTGAAAGGAGTTATGGCTGAGGTATACCGTAAGAAGGAATTTGCAAATCATCTGACCCAATCCTTTCACGAAGCGGCAATCCGCTCTTTGGCTAAGCAAAGCTGATGGCCTTCCTGGATCGTGCCGAATTTGGCCTCATAAACAGTCAACAACATCCTGGCCTTGCCTCTATCTTAGGAACGTCAGGTCTTCTCCTCTTGTCCCTCAAGGTCCGGGGTATATACTATCCTCCATAAATAATCTATAAAATGATGCCCAAGTCATAGTGGTGCCCTGTTCTGTTGACACTCAACTACGACGCCGCCACCACCTTTTGGCATCCCCCTGAATGTAGGTCACAAACTACACACCGAACGTTTTCTACTATGTCCCTCTTAGTTTATCAGCCTCATGACATCACCATAATAATAGCATCTTTATATTCGCACCTTGAGAGACTGGAGGTTTCAAACTTTAAGCATTTAAGTTAAAAGTTCATGCTGATCCTCGTCATTATGACCCTGTAGTCAATCGGGAAACGTGCCTATTCCAATGAGGCATCCATGCGAGGAGCCACAGGGCTGCATTTACGTACTCCATGAACCTGAGGTGTTTGTGCAAAAAACACTGGATGAGTGTATGGCCCTGATCAGATAACCCCTAAGATAGGTAAGAACCTGTTTATTCATCTCTGGGGTAGGACTGGGGTGGTAGTTTTCCTTATCTGATCCTGCTCATTTTCCCCTCTCTCTTTCACCCCCTCTTACTACTTCATCAGTCCGGTGGAGGAGTCACCCCCTATCACTCTAGTTTCGGAACCAGTGCGCGTCCCTCTACCTTAGAAGGGCGCCTCACTGCGACCTCTACGAACCACCGGCCTCTTTGTCCACTGCCTCCTACTCCTTAGCTACAGTCCCCTATGTGTTGGCTAGACGCACCCTGTCCTGCCGGTGCTTGGTGTTGCACGTGTTGTGCTACTATTCTACCCATCTGCGAGATGAGTGAGGATGTCAGATAAAACCAAATTTATATTACCTAATACCAATTGGAACCAGTAATAGCCGAAAGGAAGAAGAATGGAGTTTTCCCTAAGTCCTATAGCCTCTCAAAGAAAAGAAAGGCAATCCCTCCATCCCCTACCGTCCTCAAGACTCTACTAGACTCGTTTTTGTGTGATGAGACCAACGAACTAAAGATTCTGATACCATGTTTGTCATGACCCAAAACGAGCCACGAGTGGCCCCCACAGTATCTTAACGAGGTGAGCGAACCACAATTTAAACCACCAATAGTTATCTATATACTTTTGAATAGAGTATATAAAAATGCGGAACACTCAAAAACTCAGTAACGAAAATCAATTAAATATTTCTAAAACTCAACACTTACGGGGCCCAAGATCTGGAAGTCATCACACTCAAAGATATCTATCCCTCTAAATTACTAAGTCTAAGAGTATTTAGAACTAAAAGAAGTAGAACAGATGGTCCATGTCGAACTTCAAAGACAATCAAAGACCGTGAAGAAGACAGATCCACCAGAGCTAGGGAATATAACTCACACTGAAATCTGACGTGCTGAAGCCTCCTAGTAGAGTGATGACCGGTCGAAGTCAATGGTGCACTTGCCTGCACTCCACAAATACAGAGAAGGAAATAAAGGTAGGGGTCAGTACAAGTAACACGTACTGATAGGTATCATCGGCCAACTCAAAATAGAAAAGCAATATATCTTAACAATAATTATAATCACCATACTACTAAGCGGTAGAATCACAAGTACAACACAAAGAACCCAATTGGAAAACACACCACGCAATCCTATGAGGACTCAAGCCTCCACAACCATAACTCTTTGGAAAAAATTAGGTTATTAGAATTGATTTCTTAACCTGCTTCCGCATTCTTCTCTGTTATTCTTATCGTGTCGACGTGAAACTCCGATCCCCTAATGCCTACATTGTCGGACGTGACACTCCGATCCCTTATTCCTACCATTAGCGAATGTGACACTCCAATACCTAATACTAACGTAGTCGGAACATACACTTCACGATCCATTAATTCCTACAGTGCGAACGTGACACTGGCCGATCCCCTAATACTACGTGGTCGGAATGTGACACCCGATCCCCTATGCTAAGTTTTGGAACGTGACACCCGATCACTAATCTCATTATTTTATTTCAGCAATTCTTCGTTTGCCGACAGCTTAATCTTAAGAGATATTCAAGATAAAATTTCAACAGTATCAACATTCTAACACCACAATTACCAATTACAACCTACAAACCACCCACAATTAAGCATATAAGAACACTTTTACCAATACCACCCACTGCATATCAATCGCTATGACGAGTTTACCTATAAATATATAAACCAACCTATACCTCCAGGCCGCGAGAATCGCGAACAAGCAATTTACTTCTCATGCCTGTGCTTCCTCTTACGCTTCTCCCTTTTCTCGCTCGTTCCTCGGGGCTTCTCTCTGTCTCCCTTTCTTCTTTTTTTCTATATTTTTTCTCTCCAAATTCTTTTTCTTTTAACCCTAATTAAATACAATCAATTTTTTAACAATGATAAAAAGTAACCAACTATTTATTTCAAGGTTATCCTCTTTAAACCCCCAAGTAAAACCTTATTAACTAATCCACTAATTTCCTAAGGTTTTTGTTTCATGAATAGTCCCAAACACCCCTTATTAAAACTTTAGAAAACCCCGACCCCGTTTGGGGGTTACGCAACCTGTGACGCCCACGTCGTGTCTATGACTGTCCGTCCCTGCCATGTCCCGTACACAAGTCCGATAATTTCAACTTTCTAAGGGGGTTGGTGACTTTCCGCGTATCTATGATGTCCCGTGGCTTTAGTCCCGCGGAGTTCAGAGAAGTCCGCGTCCCGAGTAACCCCCATATTTTTAGAGTTGAAATGTTTTTGGAACGGAGGCCCTCGACGTCCTCCGTGACCATGACTGTACGTCGCCTGATCCGTCGAGGCCCAATACATTTATTTTTAAAAATAATTCTACTACTACTCCGACCCAGACTAACCAGGTTTGTTTACATTATGGTGCATTTTTATTGATAGGGTGAGACAAATCTTAATGAAGAGTGACTATGATGTACTACGATTGTATATCAAATATGGTTTTTATTTCAGGTAGAGTTAGGTTATGGGTTTTTATATTTATATTTGATAGATATAGCTCTCAATCGAGTTGATAATGTCTTAAATTGATATTGTAAGTCTCCTCTGTACTTGATTGTGTGGTTTGTACTCTCTTATTGTGGGTTTGTGGTGGCCTACAAAATTATAGATTGTTTGAATTTCTATCTTGAACCCTCTCTAGATAAATGACGCCTTTAAATAAAAAGGATTGATGAAAGAAATAATAGAATAATTTGATTGGTGTGTCCGTTTCCGACTCAGTACTTATTTGGATAGAGTGTCATGTTCCGACATGGTCATGGGAATCAGAGTGTAACGTACCGACACAATAAACATGAAAGGAAAGGGCATCTTGAGGTAAATTAAATCTACTTAAACCCAAAGACCGCTCTTTCAATGAGTATGGTGTGGAGGCATGAGTCTTCAAAGGTTTCTTGTGTTATGATTGATGGGGTACCTTTATAGTGTTTGTTATCAAATGGGTTCACAATGTGTTTTTGTTTTTGTGGGGGGGGGGGGGGGGGACACTTGCCTCCTATTACGTATGTCTTTGATTTTTAATATTATTTTTTCTAATATTAATTATTTATATTTAGTTGGCCAATACTACCTACTCCGTAAGTGTTCCTTGTACTGAGCCCTAGTTGTTTTTCTTCTCTGTTTTTTGTGGAGTGCACAGTGTACCAACACATCACTTCGACTTGCCCTCATCTCTCGCCCAGCTTCAGCACCGTCGAGTTCAGGGTGAGCTATTATTTCTAGCCTCTTGTTTGATTCTCTCATTCACATTCTTGATGTCTTTTAACAACTTCGGACATGGAACATCTTTTTGTTATTTGATTTCTTTCTTAAAAAACACTTTATTACTTGGGATTTTAAATAGATGTCCTGATTGATTTCTTCATCAGATTTTGTGATTAATGAGTATAAAACTTTAGAAAACTTTACTTAATAATTGGTTGCTTAGTATCTTTTGGAGCCTTACGGCATAATTTATATTATTTAACAGTTTACTATTGGTAAATGTTGGGGTTTAGATGTGTTGGGTTTTTCACCCCACCTAAGGAGGTAAGTGTGTGTTTCCACTGAAAAATCATTTTGGGTCGTAACAGGTAAGGTGATTTCCGTTAGTGAATAGTGTTAGAAGTAAGTTAAACATAACCAAGTTAAGACTAGAAAATGTTTAATTCGTCAAATAAGTTAATGTAAATGTAATGGGATAACTGTATCTTTTTTAAATTAAGTTAAAACATCACTAAGTAGACTCAGATGTTTTAAAGTATCTTCAAATATTTAATGTGATTTGTTGATGATATATGTTTTAGTTTAATTTTAAACTTAACTCTTGGACTTAGAAAGTGTTGTTATGGTTTTTCCAAATAAGTATGGTGATTTCGTTGGTGAATATATTTTGGAAATAAATTAAATTTATCTACTGCGACTTAAAAGTCTTTAGTACTTTCGTATACTGCAATGAACGTGATTTAGTTGGTAAATTAGTGGGTTTAGCACGTAGTTAAACATAACTAATTAGTTTTAGAAAGTCCTTTAAGATCTCCAAAATACCAAGTGGATGTTAGTTGGATAATATCGTGTTTAGAATTAAGTTAAAACTTAAACTAATTAGACTAGAAAAAATAGTTTCAATTCCTAATAATTTACTGTGATTTAATTTGGTGAATGTCTGTTTGAATAAGTTACAACTTTAACTATTAGACTTAGAAAGTTTTTATTTCTTCTTCAATACATTTAATGTGATTTAGTTTATGAACTTAGTGTGTTTTAGTTTACGTTTAAAACTACACTAATTTAGACATAGAATTGCTCAAAGAATTTTCCAAACAAGTATGGTGATTTCGTTTGGTGGAATGTGTTAAGTAAGTTCAAACTTAACTAATTAGACTTAGAAAATTTTTTAAGTTATTCAAATAAGTTAATGTGATTTAGTTTGTGAATATAGTGTTTGAATTAAGTTAAAACTTATCTAATAGACTTAGAAAGTCTTTAAGTTCTCCAAATACTTAATGTGATTTAGTTGGTGAATATAGTGTTTTAGATAAATTAAAACTAAACTAATTAGCCTTAGAATCTGTTTTAGTTCTCCAAATACTTAATGTCATTTATTTGGTGAATATATTATTAGAAGTAAGTTGAACATTAACTAATTAGACTTAAAAAGGTGTTAAGTTTTCTTAATAAGTAATGTGATTTCGTCGGTGAATAAAGTGTTAGGAAGTAAGTTAAGACTTAACTAATCAGACTTAGAAAGTCTTTAAGTTCTCCAAATACTTAATTTGATTTAGTTGGTGAATATAGTGTTAGAAGTAAGTTAAAACTTAACTAATTAGACTTAGAAAGTTGTTAAGTTTATCAAATAATTAATGTGATTTCGTTGGTGAATATAGTATTTGGAATTAAGTTAAAACTTAACTAATCAAACTTAGAATTTCTTTAAGTTCTCCAAATACTTAATGTTCTTTAAGTGGTGAATATAGTGTTAGAAGTAATTTAAAACTTAACATGTTAGACAGAGAAAGTTGTTAAGGTATTCCAAATAAGTAATGTTATTTCGTTTGTGAATATAGTGTTTGTAAGTAAGTTAAAACTTAATTAATTAGATTTAGAAAGTCTTTAAGTGCTCCAAATACTTAATGTGATTTATCATGTGAATATAGTGTTAGAAGTAAATTTAAACTTAATAAATTAGACTTAGAAAGTTGTTAAGTTTTTCAATGTCACAACACAAAACGAGTCGTGAGTGGCACCAACAAGGTGAGCGAACCAACAAATCTAAACCCCAACATTGCCAATAGATCAACTATGAATAACAAAAATAATGCGGAACATCCAAAACATATTAACGTAACCAATTAAATAAACTTTTAAAGTTTAACACTTATTATCTCCAGAATTTGGAAGTTATCACATCAAGGACATTTATCCTCAAATTATCAAGTCTAAGAGTGTTTAAGAAACAAAAATACGCAAAAAGATGGTCCATGTCAAAAATTCAAAGATATCAAGACGTGAATGAGAGAATCTAGAACGAGCTAGAAATAATAGCATACCCTGAACTCTGATGTGCAGGAAACTGTCTAGAGCTGACGGCGAGTCGAAGTAGATGTTACACTTGCTGCACTCCATAAAATAACAAAGAACAAAATACAAGTATGGGTCAGTACAAGGAATACGTATTGAGCATGTACCATCGGCCAACTCAAAATAGAAACCAATATATATTGAATAATAATTAAAATCAACTACAATACTTAACAGGTGGAAAGCAACAAACACATGAACCATTGACAACAACACCATAATAGGTACACCATCAATCACAACATCAAGCACATCTATGAAGACTCATGCCTCCACACCATACTCATTTGGAAATAGGTTCTTTGAGATTCAGTATATTTAGTTACTTCAAGACTCCTTTCCTTTAATGTTATTGTGTCGGAACGTGACACTCTGATCACATATATCGTGTCGGAACGTGACACTCCGATCCCATAATACCGTGTCGGAACGTGACACTCCAATCAAGTTATCTCATTATTTATTTCATCAAACCTTTTTTATTCAAGGCGTCATTTAAATAGAGAGGGTTCAAGATTAGAAATTAAACAATCTCATAATTTTAGGCCAACCACAAATCTTGAAATCTTTCTATTAAAATGACACCTTGAATAAATAAGGCTTGATGAAATAAAATAATGAGATAATTGGATCGGAGTGTCACGTTCCGACACGATATTATTGGATCGGAGTGTCACGTTCCCACACGGTATTATGGGATCAGAGTGTCACGTTCCGACACGATATTATTGGATCGGAGTGTCACGTTCCGACATGGTATTATGGGATCGTAGTTTCACATTCCGACATAATAACATTAAAGGAAAGGATTCTTGAATTAACTTAATATACTCCATCTCAACGAACCTATTTTCCAACTGGGTATGGTGTGGAGGCATGCGTCCTTGTAGGTGTGCTTGATGTTGTGATTGATGGTGTACATATTATGGTGTTGTTGTCTATATTTCATGTGTTTGTTGTTTGCCACCTGTTAAGTATTATAGTTGATTTTTATACTATTATTCAATGTATATTGGTTTCTATTTTTAGGTTGCCGATGATACCTACTCAGTACGTGTTCTTTGTATTAACCCCTACTTGTATTTTCTTCTTTGTTCTCTTGTGGAGTGCAGCAAGTGACCATCGACTTCTACTCGCCCTCATCTCTCGTAAGTCTCCAGCACATCAGAGTTCACGGTGAGCTATTATTTCTAGCTCGTGCTGGATTCTCTCATTCACGTCTTGATATCTTTGAATTTTGGACATGGACCATCTTTTTACTTATTTTGGTTTCTTAAATACTCTTACACTTGGAAATTTGAGGATATATGTTCTTGATGTGATGACTTCCAGATTTTGGAGATAATAAGTTTTAAACTTTAGAAGCTTATTTAATTGGCTACATTAATAAGTTTTGGATCTTCCGCATTATTTTTGTTATTCATAGTTGGACTATTGGAAAATGTTGGGGTTTAGACTTGTTGGTTCGCTCACCTAGTAGGTTAAGTGTGGGTGCCACTTACGACTCGTTTTGGATCGTGAATTGATTGAGTCTTAGTTTATTACATTGATTATGTAATTAAAGTTTGTTTAGAATTAAGGTTAGATGATGGCGTTGTATTGAAGACAATGTTTACTGCCATTAACTTGTTAATTTACAGCGAGATGGTTTCAAGGATTAGGAATAATATCTTAAAAGTCATTAGGAGATTGCTCTTTTGCCAAAACTGTTAGTTGAATATAATGGTGTATATATGTAGTTGTATTGTTAACCTTCTGTCCATGTATCAATTTAAAATAAACAAAAAGCATATAATCCAAAATTCATACATCATTAAGTATATTTCTTGAAGTTAAGTTGTTGATCCTTATCTTTAATAATCAAACACATGTCATTTAGAAGATGCATAAAGGATATAGTGGCATCCTAGGTATATGTTGCACTCGCATGTAATTAACAATTATCATTGATTGTTGTTGTGTATAAGTTGGAAAAAACTCTTGTATGAGAATGAATTACAGCAGTACCAAATAAAATTACAGAGGAACAGATGAATTACAAAGAGAACTAGGCAATAATTCAAAAAGACTCACCTTGCCGCAACTGTGCATTGACTCCAGCGAGGAGCTCTTCATCAAGTTGTCCTTCTTGCTCCCTTTGATTTATTTCCTGAATGTTAAATAAAAAAAACTTAAGCACATATCCATAAATAATAAGAAATCACATAAAATAAAAGAAAGAAAATGCCATTAGAAACTGTTTGTTGCTCATTTGAAAAATGAAGCATAAAATGTATTATGTTGTAGTCATACATAAGCACAAAATAAACTTTCCATTATATGAAAGGGAAATAATAGGTATGTCTAATGACACTAAAGGGATCTCAACCATGGCATGGATTCTCCATGGGACTTCACACTAATAGGACAATAGGAAAATCCTGACAAATTTATCCTCATTGTCTCTCCTCTCACCAATTAACATTGTACAGGACCTTAATATATAGCTAAAGAGAAGTTACTTGCGATCATGGTGGGGACAAAAAAAAATATAAAGTGGGTTATCAGAGCGTTTGGTAGGTTAGTGGTGGTTCATCAACAAGGACAAGCTAGTAGAGTCTTGCAGACGGTAGGGGATGCCTTTAAGTTTTCCTGAGGGGCTATAGGCTTAGGGGAAAAACTCCATTCTTTCCTTTCTTTCGTTGCTATTACTTGGATCCAATTGGATCTAGGGATACCAAATTGTATAGTCTGAACCCCCATTTTTTTTTTTTTTTTTTTTTTTTTTTTTTTTTCCTTCACTTCTTATTTTTTTCCCCAAAAAAGATGGTTAGAACTAGAGTAACAAGTGTTCCAATACCAACACGGCCAACAAGACAGGGGCGTTTGAGCCACCCATTGGGGCTATAACTCAAGAAGGAGCGAATGGAAAAGAGTCGTGGTATGAGTCGGCAGTGAAGACGCCACTAGAGGTAAGGACAAACACTGATATAGCTACGAATAGAGCAGTGACTCCTCCACTAATGATGAAGGTAGTTTGATAGAGGGTGATATAAAGGGAAAAATGAACAGGTTAAAGGATAAGGACCTAGTACCACCCCAGCTACCCCAGAGCTGATTGATCAGGTTCTTTACTTATCTTAGCGGGTGATCTGATGAAGGACAGACACCTCCAGTGTTTCTGCATCAGCAACCTCAGAGTTAGGGAGGTTACGTTAAAACAGGCAGCTGTTGTGGCTCCCCGCATGGGATCCATCAGTGGATGTAGGCACGTTTCCTCGCTGTTGACTTAGGGACTATAAGCAAGGTGAGCAGCTATAAACTTTCGTTAAGTTTTAAAGTTGATGAAACCTAAAGTCTCAAGGGTGCTTAATCTGAAGATTCTATGATTTCCGGTTGATGTCATGAGCTTCTACAGAAAATGGACATAGTAGAACGATTCGGTTTTAAATTTGTGACCTAAAAATTTTAGGGGATGCCAAAAACGTAGTGGCGGTCATATGTTGTAGTGTCAACCACGAAAGGACACCACCTATGAGTTGGCTCATTTTCTCTAGTTATTAGGGAGAAGTATATTATCCCGGACTTTGAGCGGATAGGAGGAAGAGATTAGTACTAAAAATGAGACTTAGACAAGGAAGGATGTCTGTTGATGGTTATTAGGGCAAAATTCCGTGCACATCCCAAGATTGCCACCAGCTTTGGTTAAGTCCAGAGCGGATCTCGCCACGTTGTGAAGGATTGAGGTCAGATTTGAAGATTCCAGCCTTACAGTAGAGGTTGCAGCAAAATCCTTTCAGGAGTGATTGATTTTGTGATAGCGTGATTAGAGGGGATGAACGCAAGACGACTTAACCACAGCATCGACATTTAACAGTTCGTAAGGGAGGTGAGTTTAGTGTTCTTACTCTAAGGGCAAAGTTCAAGGAGAGGTTAATCTAGCACGTCTTATTTAAGTTTCATTATAGGCTTAGTGGGGGCCATTGCGACTAGTTGACCTTTTCTGATGTTTGGAGGTGTATCTCCAGACTTCGGCATTTTTTACAGAGACCATACTTGACTACCGAACTTGTATGGTGTGGAGAGGCTGGACCATATTAGGAATATTTCAAAACAGAGTACAGACCCCTAGGTAGATTAGAGGGTAGGTAGAGGTTTCGGTCTTTGTGGTTCATGATAGATTTTTTTTTTTTTTTGGGCCCCGTCATTTAGAGAAATCGTAGGGTGGCAAAAGTAATGCAAGGTCACCATTCAGTCAGGGGTGGCGGGCAGTAGTGGAACTACTCCGCGCAGCTGGTAGGGCAATGGACAGAAGGTGATAGGGCCATTGTATACTTTTTAGTTTTACGGGAGGTCTGAAGCAGGACATCTGAGGTTGTATACAGTATCTTTTGGTATGTGATTGGATGCTTTATATTGTGTGATTCTTTGGATCCACAATTTTCACTATGTATCTTGCTCATTTGATACTGGTCTTGATTTATATGTGATTTATTGACATGCTATTTCATTGTGTCTTTTTCCATGGGTATGTCTATGATAGTTTGAGAAGTGTATAGGTCATGCCTTGGACTTTTGTGGGGAGGGCGCATACTTAAGTAGATTTGATTATTCTAGAGATGTTGATTTGTGTAATTCAGGTATGATGACTTGGATTCTCAAATTTACCAATCTTAGTTGTAATTGCTAACAAACTATGACATTGGCCAAGTCTTGGGAATAGATCCGCTAGCTGTGTGGAAGGGTGACTAATTTAATCTCCAATTCGTATGTTCCTTTTCTTCGTTCCTAAGAGGATGGTTCGTAAGGGTTTTTTTTTAGATTTATTGGAAAAATCTTAGGGATGTGATACTTCTAAACTACATCGATTGAGTCTGTTGTTTCGATAGTCGGGAGTTCTTGGATTGTTTCCTGCAGACCTCCTTGCATGCCACGAATAGGGATATTGATTTTTGTTATTGATCGTAGAGACGGGTACTTGCACCATTCCACATTCCCCTGATAGATGGCTCTAGCTGACGTTAACGGAGTAAAGGACCAACTTCAGAGTTAGTTAGGTAAAGGTTGTATTAGGACGAGTGAATCCCTTGGGGTGCTCCTATTTGATTTGTGAAGAAGAAAGATTGAGTTTCCGGTGTGCATCAGGGGTGATTAAGGAAGCAAATAAGGTAAACTATTAAGAAATAGTATCCCATTCCTCGCATTGATGATTTGTTAGATAAGTTATAAGGGTTTGTGTCGTATATAAAATTGATTTAGATCCGGTTATCATCAATTGAAAATACGGGCAGACAGATGTGCAAACGACTGCTTTCGAAACAAGCTATGGGCATTATGAATTCTTAGTAATGTCTTTTGGGCTTGCTTACGATGCCCCTGCTTCTTTCATGTTTCGGATGAACGGCGATTTTTAAGCCATATGAGGATCTCTTTGTGATTGTATTTATTATGATATAGTGATATTACAAAGAGCAGGAAAGAACATGAGGAGCATTTGAGAGTGTATGGAGGTGAGGAGAAAGGCTTTATGCCCAAATCTCCAAGGTGAGTTTTTGCTAGCCAGACGGTCCTCTTGGGCATGTTGTTTCTAAGATTGAATGATGGTGACCTTCTAATATTGAAGCAGTGAAAGAGGAAGAGTTGGGTGAAAGACCTACTGATGTATTTCAGAGGTAAGGATCTTTGTTGTTTAGGTAGCTACTACCGTCGATTCGTCCAAGGGGATTTGCTTCTATTGCTTCGCAACCTGACAAATTTGACTAAGTAGAATGTTCCATTTTGTCTGTCGGAGAAAATGTGAAGAAGCTTCCCACAAACTCAAGACCGTGTTTACTACTGCACATTCTTACCTTGCCACTGGAAGGTAAGAAATTTTCTGTTTATTGTGATGCATGTTATTCTGTTTGAGTTCGTGCTAAGCAGGAGAGGAATGTAATTGCTTAGCATCGAGCAGGCAATTTGAGTGCATGAACGTTAACATCCGACCCATGATTTGGAGTTCGTGGCAGTTGTATTTGTATTATAGCAATGGAGAATATTTATATGGGGTCAAGTGTGTGAAGTTTATATAGATCATAATAGTTTATAATATGTATTTACTCAGAAAGATTTGAATTGAGCATAGGAGGGGGGATTGGAAAACTATTGAAAGATATAAATTAATATTTTGTATCACCCTAGGGAAAAGTTATGTTGTGGCAGATGCTTTAAGTAGAAAAGTAGGGAGATGGGTAGTTTATCCCACTTCCGGTTTCTAGACCCCATTGGATAGAGAGGTTCAGACTCTGCTAATGACTTTATGAGGCTCTGGAAGTACTGGAGAAGAGGATTTGGCTCTGTGGAGGAAATATGTTCTTTCTGACAATGTTAAGGGAAATAAGTTGTTGATGAGGGACAGCTGAGCCGGAAATTCGATATTTGGTTATTGCGAGGAAAGGAGAAAAGAGGAAGTAATGATTGAGAAATGGCGTCTGAGGATAATGGGCAAAAGGGTATGGGTGCCCCAGTGTAGATTATTGATTCCATATTCTTAAGAGAGCTCATAGTTCAACGGATTGGTATACATCCTGATAAAAACAAAGAGGTATCGTGATTTAAAGACCAACATTTTGGCTGGAGTAGAATGAAGCGTGAAATTGGTTGATTTTATGCCAAAAATGCCGAATCGTCAACAGGTCAAGTATGAACACCAGAGGCCCGGAGGGGAACTTATGAGAATGTTCCATTCTGATGCAAGGGGGGAAAAGATTGCAGTGGCTTCGAGGTGGTTCTCCACATTACATGGGTAAGATGATTTCTATTTGGCAATTGTTGAAGGTTAAACTAAGTCTACTCATCCTTCCGGTCAAGCTGACTTACAAGAGAGAGAAAGAAGTTGTAGAGAAGTGGGCCAACTCTATATTCTGAATTTTTTGTTTATTGCATGGATTTCGTTCCACTTTCATATAGATTAGAGGTTACGCAATTAATTCGATGTTTTGGAGAAAATTACCATACTGATGAATTAGGTACTAGTGATTCTTAGACTGCATTCACCTAGACCGATGGTCATTCTGATCGAACGTTCTGGTGTTGGAGGGAATGCTTCGTTTGCATGTGGTTAGAATTTGGTGGGGGACCATTGAGATTAAATTTTGATGTTTAGCAGAGGTTCATACAACATAGCGATCAGTCAAGTCATTGATATGGTGCATTGGAGGCAGTGTCATGGGAGGAGCTGTAGCGCTCCCCTGATGGTGTTTATGCAGTTTGAGGTTATACCTTGGGGGGTACTTATGTTCTGAGGAATCATTAGAGACAGTGAATGTTATTCAGAAATATTAGCAGGTCTCCACGATAGGCAAAAGGAATATGCAGAGCGAAAGGTTAGCGGACTTGGGATATTATGAAGGGTGAGCAAGTCTTATGAAGATTTCACCATGAAGGGCATTTGTGATGCGGTGTGGTAAGAGAGGTAAGACTAAGTCCGAGTAGGTATATTGGACCATTGAAGACTTAAGCAGTGTGGGGGAGGTGGCTTATGATTTGGCATTGCCTCCAGGGTTATAATTAGTTATATAAGAATTTTGGGAAATATATAATCTGAAAAGGGAAAAGAAGGAAAATCTAACCTTGCGAATTCTTTATCGGTGGCATCTAAAAGAACTGGCGAACCAGATTTGAAAGGTTCAGAAGCATTGAGGAAAGCAAAAGTATTGTAAAATTAGCTTGCGTGACTCCATTTCTTTGGCGGAGGTAGGTTATGGTGTATTTTTATGTGATAGATAACTCTTTACATAGCGATTCGAGATGTATTGAGGTGGATATTTAAAGTCTAATTTTACTTGATTGTGTGGTTGTCGTTTGATTGTGTGGGTTTGTGGTTGGCCTAAATTATGAGACGGTTGAATTCTAATCTTGAAAACCTCTCTATACAATAGTGCCTTGAATAAAGAAAAAAGGGGGCTTGATGTGAACTAAATAATGAGATATTGAGCGGCCGAGTTGTCAAGTTCCGACACGATATTAATTGGATCAGAGTGTCACGTTCCGACCCATAATATTAAAGGCAAGTAATCGGAATTAACTAATAACTCCATTCAAAGAACCTATGTTTTACAATGAGCTCAGTATGTGTGGAGGCATGGTACTAATAGGTTTGCTTGATGTTTTGTGATTGATGGGTACTTATGTACGACCCAAAAATAGGTGTGATGCATTGTCTTATCCCACCAAAACAAGTCAGCATAAAACCCCATATCTAAACAAAGTGCGGAAGGTAAATGGAAAACCAAACAACCATTTCTAGTATTGCAACCAAGTAATATTATTCAATCACCAAAAACCAGGTTGATCACGTGCACCAAGCCTCTAACCTGTAAACATTAGAATTGAAAAAAAATAGAAGCAACATGAAGTTGTCTTTCAAATTAAAATACAAAATCATAAACTGAAGTAGGAAAGTTCGCTGAGATGACAAGCACCTACCTCACAATCCCTCCAAAGATGCCTCGGAACACGAAGAGATGAGAAGGTAATCACAAAAGATCAGGTCGGTACCTACAAAAAAATTTGTGGGAGGAACGCAAGGGGGAGTTACCAAAAAAGCTGGGACCCAACAGCAAAACCTCTAAACACAAGTTAAAGTGACACAAATACGGGTGCCTCCTTACGACCTATCTAAACTCCACGCTACAAGCCTAACAGTATTTACCAAACACACCAATTAAAAACCACACTCTATCAGTTTACCACATTCTCAATAAACAACTCAATATTCAACAGTCACAAGCCTTTCACAGAGAAAAAATCAAAAGATCGCAAAACACATGTTCAAGTTCATCAATAATTAAAAATGTGCAATGCCATGAGATTGACAATGTCAATTATCTTGAGGCATGTCTTCCTACGATACCACCCGTGTCTCTCAGGCCTGGACAATGGGGGACATATCTGTCATGCATCGGTCGGGCGCACGACAGACCCTCGATAAAATATGTAACCTTCGCGAGCGCGATACGTCCCTCGAAATATACTATCATCGCGGCGCGCGATACGACCCTTAAAAAATAGTACATCATTCTCTTAACACAACATGTTCAGATACAATGTCAAATGACATGATCAAATGAAAAGGTGAGATAACCATTTGATAACAAATCACAATTTACCAAACAAGAAATACAACACCAACAAAATAAAAACGAGTCTCCAAATCATTTTCAAACATCAACACAAGGGAAATACACGAATTTCGTACGCTTAAACAAGAGTTTAGAAATCCACTTGCCTTAACACTCGAATAATCACTCTGGGATTGAGGCATTCCTTTCCGTTGAGCTCCCAAATCGATTGCCAATCTATGCAAGTCGATATATCATCCATAAGGTTTCAGAACTAACAACACCACACTTTTGTAGGTTAATTTGACTAAAATTTCACCCAAATTTATAATCAAGTTCATAATTCTTGATACCAAATAACATCTAAACTATTTTATAGTTTCCAAGTTCCAAAGTATAAGGTTTAAGTCCTTCTTTTTTTAATACCAACTCTAATAATTCACCCAACAATTTAAATTATCTATCTTAGTATAACAAACTCAATATAAATGCTACAATAGTAAGGATATTTATGTAAATTACTCTCCATACTTCCATCTAGTTAAGGGCTTAATCAGTAGAGGGACACCATCCTGATACATTCTCAACTTTAAAATCACAATTTTACAATAATTTTCCTTTCCAATAACTTCACAAAACAAAATTTAATAATATCTTAGTTTATAAGTAAAACAATAAGAAAAGAAAACTAAATAAAAAGAAGAAAAAAATATATATAACATCGACAGTTTTATGAAATGAAAAAAAAAAAAACAATTGCACATGTATTACCTGCATCCAAACTTCCACAACATATATGTATGATAATATCTTGGCAATCAATGCCAAATGATTAGATTATTGTTAGGATTAATTATTTTTTTTTAAAACAGATTAGAAATATTATAAAATAATTAAAATTGTAAAGGATTTCATAAATACATTACTCGCTTTCTACCTACCATAATTGCCTATGCATATATATGATATATAAAAATGATATAATGTCGGAAACTAGCAATTCAAAGCAAACATACCTCCACTCGTTCAACGCTCGCCGCAACAAGAAGGAGTTCCTCCTTTTCCCTAATTTTTTATTATAAATTTTTTTGAATTATTTAATACTAAAAAGTGATAGGTTTACCCACATATTGTATAAATATAGTCTAAATGGTATAGGTCTTAATAAATTATCACGTTAGCCCATAAAATATCAATTAATTAACTCCAAGTTACCACTAATATTTAAAGTTCCAAAAAGGACCTTCGGGTCATTACATATCCACCACAAAAAATCATTTCGCTCTCTCGAACATAAAGTAAAAGAAAGACCTGATGACTCTCAAAGTTGAGGATATCGGCACGCATTTGTCAGACTCTGTCTCCCAAGATTGCCTATCCCTGATCGGTGCTTCCATTGCACCTCACTGGAAGCACGCTCTTTGTCCTAAGCTTTCGAATGTTGCCTATCCAAAATTAGTATAGGCTCTCTCAAATGTCAAGTCTGGACCCAGCTCAACAGAATCGGTGAAATCACATAGATTCATCGCGGAATATACTTTCGAAAGCATAGCGACATGGAAAAGGGAGGAACTGCAGACAAACTAGGTGTCAAGGCCAACTTATAGGACCTCGCCCACTGGCTCAGGAAATTCAAAAGGTCCATGAACTAGGGCTAAGCTTGCCCTCTTTCCAAACATATCACACCCTTAGGGGGTTGTACTCGAAAGCCAAACATGATCACCTCCAAAACACCAGGCTCTAACTCTCCGTCAGGCATTACTCTTTTGTTCGACTATGGAGACTGTCAATAATCTATACTGAATCCATACGAACTTGATCCATAGCATTTATAAAGCAAGTCTGTATCCAAAGAGTCCATCTCCGCCGAATCAAAAACCCCAATTAGAAAGATCTACACCGTCTCCCATACAAATGCCATCAAATGGGGCCATTTGATAATAGAGTGATAACTGTTATATTAGTGCGAACTCCGCTAAGGGTACGTAAATGTCGATCCCATCTTGCAACAAAATCGAGACACAAGCTCGAAGCATATCTTCCAGTACCTGAATGGTCCGTCAGGATTTGACCATCTGTCTGAGGTTGAATGAAATGCCGTACTCATATTAACTGAGTACCAGACACATGTGTAATGCCTTCAGAAGGGAGAAGTAAATAGTGAAGCTTTTCGGATTGGATGGGATAGAAACAGGAACTCCATGTCGTCGCACAATTGACTGATATATAGTTCGGCTAACGTTTCTGCTGTGTATACTTTACCCGAACCGGATGAAGTGGGCAGACTTGGCATTATCAACAACAACCCAAATAGGCAGTCTATAACACACCCAATGTGGTAGCAAAACCACAACAAAGTCCATAGTAATCCGCTCCCTTCCAGTAGAATAGGCATCGTCTGAGATACCACCCCCGAGCGCTGGTGCTTACACTTGATCCTCGCTGGCAAGTCAAACCACCTCGAAAACAAGTTTTCTTTTTTTGAAAAGTATTCTCTTTTCATCCCAACACCCACCAGTAATGCTGACTCAGATCAAATTAACATCTTCTCCGCTCCCGGATGATGGAAATACGTAGTACATAGTGCCTCCTCAAGAATCCTCGAATTTTGATGAAAACGCCTGTACTGGGCACACAAATTATGCCTCCGATCCGCAAGACGCCATCAGAATCAAGGATCAGCTCCTTACTTCCCCCTCTCAATACTTTGTCTCATGAGACATAATTTTCATGCGTCAAACTGGTGTGGCACGGATTTGCTCGACTTAAGAAGACGAGCCTCAAATAAAGCAATTCATCCATCACTCTTTCTGAAATCTGCAGGGACAAGACGTTAGTAATATCTGCACATCTCTCGCCAAGGTCTCTCCTCAATACTAAGCACTGCAAGGCTCCCCCATGCTAGGAGTCTTCTACTGCAGACATTCGGCCACAACATTGGGCCTTTCATGGATGATACAGAATGAGGTCACATCATTAGTCTCAGCAACTCAAAGCCATCTCCGTTGCATCAAGTTCAAATCCTCTGGATAAAGCTATAATGAAAGACTCCGCTGATCAGTGAAGATCTCCAATGCCAGTCCATACCAAATAATGACGCAATAAATAAGTACAACTAACACAGCCGCTAACTCAGATAATGAGGGGTAGGGTAGTTCTTCTCATGAGGACTTCAATTGCGTAGAAGATAAGCAATCACTTTCCCCTTCTGCATCAACACACCACCCAAACCAACTCATGAAGCATCACATACACAGTAAGTCTTACACCTTCCTCAGGTAGAGTCAACAAGGAGCAAAAGTCAACAAGAGTCTTAGCTTTTGAAGTTCTCCTCACACGTCCATCAGAAAACTGAAAACCCAATCTCGAGTCAATCTAGTTCAATGGAGCCTGCAATAGTAGAGAAACTCTGAACAAATCGTCGCTATAATTAGCTGCCAATCCCACAAAAACTCCTAACTCAGTAGTGAAGTAGGTCGCGTCCAGCCGTTCTTAACGCCGCTCAATTTGCCCGGTCTATCTCTAATACCTCTTGGCACCACGTGTCCCAAGGAATGTCACAGAAGTAAGCCAGGACCTACACTTTGAGACTGGCATACAACTCTCTTCTCTCAAACTTTGAAGTTACAATCCTCATGGGGTCGACATGGTCCTCCTCAGTTTTTTAGAGTAAACCAAGAGTATCGATTGATGTGAAAACAATCACAAAGAATAAGGTATGGTCGAAAACCCCATTCATCAAACTCATGAATGATAGCTGCAGGAGGCCATTAGTCATCCGAAGGACATCATTAGAAAAATCCTAATGCCCAAACGGGTCCGAAAAAGCTGTCTAGGATTATCTGAGCCCTAATCTTCAACTGATGATACCCAGCCTCAAATCAATTTAGAGAACAATTGATGACTCCCTGTAACGATCAAACAAGTTCATCAATACGCGGAAAGAGGGATACTTATTCTTAGACTTGTTACCTTGTTCAACTGTCTGCAATCAATACACATTCTCATAGTCCTCCTTTTCTTCAACAAACAATATAGGGTCATCCAAATTGTGACACACTAGGGACGAATATAAAACCCTTACTCAAGTCAATCCTGCAATGATCCTTCAAATTCTTTCTCAAACTTGCTAGAGCCATACGGATGGAGGGATTAGAATTAGGCTGAGTGCCCGGGTCCAACTTCAATAGCAAAACAAAATCGATTATCCCTATCGGAGGAACACTGAGAGATCAAGAAGGAAATACTCGAGAACTAGAACTCCTGAAAACCACGGGAACAGAGTCCATGGGGGGAAGGTGGTTCAACAATAGTACCCGAATAAATAAACGCTAAGTAGACAAACACCCCCTCTCCCACCATTCTCTGAGTAACGAAAATAAAAAGAGATTAAACTTGCTAGGGATAAGGCCACTAAAAAACACTCTTCACTCAACCTCGAAACACCAGGCATTGCTAAAGTCACAGTCTTAGCAGTACAATCAAGGACAACGTGATAAGGAGAAAGGCCATCCATAACCCCAAGGATAACATCAAATGTTCTACCATCCCAGAATGATAAGTCGACCAAGTGTCATACCCAGCCAAAGAAACAAGGAACAGGATCGATACAATCAATCCACCACTAAGGGCTTGCCCAAGGTGTAGAAACACGAATAGGTACAGTAATCATCACATATTCATATCAAATTTGGCCAGCAAAAACGTAGACACAAAGAGAAATGTAGAACCTTGATTTAAACAACACAGACGCATGTTCGATGGCACATAGGATTAATACCTGTAATAAACAACATCAGAGTCTCCGACTCAGGTCTCCCTGGGAAAGATAGCAGTGGCATCCTCGTCCACCTCCATCCTGGGGTGGTACCTCTACCGGACTCGCCTGAGATGCAAACACCACTACTAGAAATCTATACATCTACATCACTGAACGCTGGCCACGACTCTACCCATGTGGTGCTGTGTGGTCTGTCTGGGAATGAAGAATTACGGTCGAGGCCACCACGACCCCTTTGGATAGTACACTGCCCGCCATTAGATGATCGGGATGCCACAAGTAAAAAAAAATAATCTCTTTGTGGGGACATCGGGAACTATTGTGGGACCCTGAAACCCCTAAAATTGTCCGCGCCCGTAGGTCGCTGTGTGAACAGGATTACGAGCTCGACCCAGTCTATAAGAACCACCTAAAGTCTGGCACCCTCAAATGTCGGATAGATGATATGATCGGCACCGAGTGCTGAAAAGAACACACTTCTCTGTGGTGATGATCACTACCTCCAAATGAGCACCCTGAAAAGGGACCTGATATACGAGCCTTTAGGGTCCCCAACTCTCTCTCTCCATCAATTCCGCTCTTTGCTGGCGCTCACAATGGACTGGGAAGAAGTCCCCTCCCGAGATGTCCGAAACACAGCTAACATGATAGAGAAAGTCAATCCCCCACACAAATCTGCGGTCCTTCTCTGATCATTTGCGAATAAGGCCAACGCAGCCTCCGTTCTTTCAGAGTCTCTCTTTTAACACTTCTTATCACGGCCCAAGTGTTGTTTACCCCTAACCCCAGTTCCTTATCTACTTTTTTTTATTTTAGTACATCCACTGATCCTTCAATTTTCCCTTTTTTACTCTATTCTGCTCCTACTCCTCGCTGCTCCACTCTTTTCTTTTATTTGATTTTTGACCCCCTTACTTTCACACTAAGGACAACTGGCAAAAAACGCGACCTCATAATCTGTAAATGATAGTATTAAAACCATCCTATCTCAGATCTCAAACCTTAAGCGGGGACTCTCCTCTCTCACGCTCCCCATGGATAAAAACGATCTTTGTGAATGCTACTAGAAAACTTGCCTCCCAAGTCACTGAGGAAATCCAACTGGCAAAAACACACGAATAAGTCTCCACCAGGTCTTCTAGACTGGTCCACGTAAGCTGGAGGTGAGCATATCTAACCCATGTGACTCGCTAATCCAACACCTCTAGTAAACTATACAGGTTAGTTAGGAAACTCATGAGCGTGCCTCGCTTCTTCTCACCCTGAAACTGATTGTGGGGTCCATCTTCGAATCACTCAACCTACGAGGCTCATCCTCTGTCAGAACAACCATCGATGCAATTGGACCCCCCAACGGCTGGTGCAACATCTTCTGAACCTTGAGATCTACTGGTAGTTGCCCCACCGCATCCTGAACAAACTGGAGCTTGTTGCGGCTCTGGGTCGAGCCCCCTCTATAGTCCGAGATCATTTGTGGTTTGTGGTAGTTGCACCACCACCCTGAGAAAAATCCTCTAGCCACACTTAACACCATCAATAGTGTATCTGAAAGCCAAAGGCTGTTGACTAACATTGATTGGAGGAAAAACCTGGTGCCTCTCTGCCATCAATCTTGAGGTTCTGTGAGAGGACCTATCTAGAAAGGACCTCTCACTGTGCTGTCCATGTCCACGGACCTCTGGTAATTATCGTACTACTTAGCATGACCTCTAGCTCGAGAGATCGACCCTACCCTAGATGGGGGCCCTCAATACACTGCCTCGGGAAGTGCCTCCCCTCTACACAGTAGTAAACGTATTCTAGTCCTAGTCCATATGTAAAAGAGTATACACAATCAGACGAAAGATAGGTAAATACGCACGATGAGAAAGAATGTAACAAAAGGAGTTTCCTAGTAATCTTATAGCCTATCAGAGATGAGTACAGACGTCTCCGTTACTGATACCTTGAGATCCTACGTAGACTCGGCTGTTATACACGTTGCGGACATTATGAACTGGGGGCGCTGATACCTTTTGTCACGACCCAAAAAATAGTTTGTGATGGCACTTGTCTGATCCACCCAAAACAAGTAGACTAAAAACCCCAATATATAACAAAGTGCGGAGGAAGTAATGACACCCAACAACAATTCTAAGTATGAAAACCAAAGTCATATTAATTCAATCCCCAAAACCAGGTTGGTCACATGCACAAGCCTCTGCTAATGTAAACATTTAGAAATGAAACAAAACAAAATAGAAGTTAACATGAAGTGTCTTTCAAATAAAACAAAATCATAAAACTGGAGTAGGAAAGTTCGCTGAGATGACAAGCCGATACCCACAACATCCCAGATGCTCGGCGGGAAACGAAGGAGATAGAAGTTATCACAAAGAGATTCCAGGCTCGTAATCTCAAAAATTGTAGAAGCAAGGGGTGAGTACCAACACGCCGGGTTACCCAACAAGCAAACCCTAAAACATCAAGTTAAGTGAACAAATACGGGTGTCCTTACGCCCTATATAAAGCCCAGCATACATCCGAACAGTTTTTAAAAAACACCACCACTCAATAACCACCACTCAATCAGTTTGCACATTCTTCAATAAACAACTCCTATTCAGCAGTCACAAGCTTCACAGAGAAACAATCCACTAAGATCAGCCAAACAAATGTTCAAGTTCATCAATAATAAAAAAGTGCCCTGCCATGCGAGTGCAATGTCAAAGATCGTGATGCATGTCTTCACTAACGATACACACCCGCTGTCTCTCAGGTCGGGTCCCATGGGGGAACATATTGGTCCTGCAGCTGTAGCCGCGCATCATGAAACGACCTCGATTTAAATAGTAACCTTCGCGGCGCGCCGATACGTCCCTCGAAATATAATATCCATGCGGGCGCGATACGACCCCTCGAAATAGTCTCATCCTCTACCACAACCATGTCTCAGAGACAATGCAAATGACATGCTCAAATGAAAAGGAGGAAGATAACCATTGATAACAATTACAATTTACAACAAGAAAACAACCACAACAACATAAACAACAAGTCTCCAAATCAGTCTCAAACATCACACAAGGTAACTACACGAATTTCGTTACGCTTAACAAGAGGTTTAGACATCCGCTTGCTTAACCACTCGAATAATCACTCTGGGACTTGAGCCTTCACTTTCCGTTGAGCTCCCAAATCGATAGATGCAATCTATGCAATATATATATTCACAATAAGGTTTCAGAACTAACAACCCTCACACTTTTGTGTGTTTAATCTTGACTTAAAATTCACCACCAATTTATAAATCAAGTTGTAATTCTGATACCAACTAACTCATAAACTATATATTTTCCAAGTTCCAAAGTCTAAGGTTAAGTCCCTTCTTTTTTTTTTAAATACCATCTCTAATATTCACAACAATATTATTATCTTAGTTCATAAAAACCAAACTCAAATTATAATATGCAACAATAGTACGGATATTATGATAAATTTACTGCTCCAATATTCCATATGTCAAGGCTTAATCAGTAGAGGTAACCATCCTGATACATTCTCAACTTTCAAAAATACAAATTTTTCATATATTTTCCTGTCCAATCACTTCAAACAACCCATTTAATAAAGATCTTAATTTATAATGTAAACAATAAGAGAAAGAAAAATAAATAAAGAAGAAAAAAATAATATGTAAAATCGACAGTTTTATGAAATGAAAAAAAAAAACAATTGCAATTGTATTACCTGCATCCAAACTTCCCTAACATATATGTCTATGATCATATAGTGGCTAATCAATGCAATGAGTAGCTTATTGTTAGTATTATTTTTATTTTATTTTTATACAACCAATTAGAAATATTATAAATAATTAAAATTGTAAGGATTTGATTAATAATTACTCTCTCTTTCTACCTACCATTAATTGCCTATTGCTAGATATGTGATATATATATATAATGTTGAAATAAAGTAGCAATTTCAACGCAACATTTACCTGCACTCGTTTTCAACGTCGCCGCCACAAGCAGTCCTCCTTTTCCCTATTTTTTTATAATATATATTTTTTTTGAATTATTTAAGTTATTAAAAGTGATAGGTTTTACCCATATATTTATTAAATATAGTCTAAATGTATAGAGTCTTAAATAATTATCAACTTTAGCCCATAAACTATCAATTAATAACTCAAGTTACACTAATATTTAAAATTTCAAAAAATGACCTTCGGTCATTACAAATATTATGGTGTTGTTGTCAATAGGTTAATGTGTTGTGTTGCACAGGTTAAGTATTGTAGTTGATTTGTTATATTATATTCAATGTATATGGTTTATATCTTTGAGTTGGTCGATAGATACCTAACTAAGTAGTGTCTTGGGACTCAACCATACTTGTATTTTTCTTCTTGGTCTTTTGTTGAGGTGCAGCAAGTTACACGATATTTGACTCGCCCTCAGCTCTAGTCAGGTCTCCAGCACATCAAAGTTAAGGGTGAGCGTATTATTTTAGCTCGTGTGGCTCTCTCATTTACGTCTGAGTCTTGAATTTCGAACATGGACCATCTTTTTTTTACCTATTTTTGTTTGTTAACATACTCTTAGACTTTGAAATTTGAGGATGATGTTCTTGATGGTATGACTTCCAGAATTGTGGGATAAGAGTATTAAACATTAACGGATATTTAATTGGATAATTAAATAAGTTTTGGGATATTCCGCATTATTTTTGTATCATAGTTGATCTATTGGTAAGTTGGGTTGGTTTTTGGGTTTAGAGCTTTTTGGTGGCTAACCTAGAGTTAAGGGTGGGTGCCACTCCACAACTCGTTTTGGGGGTGAATTAAACTAATTAGCCTTAAAAAGTTGTTAAGTTTCCCAAAAAGTAACGTTGCTTTCGTTGGTGAAATATTGTTTGGTATAGTAGTAGTAAAACATAACTAATCGGACTTAGGAAGTATTCAAGTTCTCCAAATACTTAATGTGATTTAGTTGGTGAATACAGTATTAGAAGTTACTTAAAACATAACTAATTAGACTTAAAAAGTTTTTAAGTTTTCTAAACAAGTAATGTGATTTCGTTGGGTAATAGTGTTAAAAGTAAGTTAATACTTAACTAATTAGACTTACAAAAATTGTTATGTTCTTCAAATAAGTTAATGTAATTTAATTGGAGAATATAGTGTTTGAATTAACTTAACTAATAACACTTAGAAAGTCTTTAAGCTCTCCAAACAAGTTAATATGATTTAGTTGATGAATATAGTGTTTTTGTTAAGTTAAAACTTAACGAATTAGCCTTAGAAACTCTTTAAGTTCTCCAAATACTTAATCTGATTTAGTTGATGAATATAGTGTTAGAATTAAGTTAAAACATAACTAATTAGACTTAGAAAGTTATTATGTTTTCCAAATAAGTAATGTGATGTCGTTGGTGAATATAGCGTTTGGAAGTAAGTTAAAACTTAACTAATTAGCCTTAGAATCTCTTTCAGTTCTCCAAATACTTAATCTTATTTACATGGTGAATATAGTGTTAGAAGTAAGTTAAAAGTTAACTAATAAGACTTAGAAAGTCATTAAATTCTCCAAATTATTAATGTGATTTAGTTGGTGAATATAATATTAGAAGTAAGTAAAAATTAACTAATTAGACTTAGAAAGTTGTTAAGTTTTCCATATAAGAAAAGTGACTTCATTGGTGAATATAGTGTTTGGAAATAAGTTAAAACTTAACTTATCAAACATAGAAAGTCTTTAGTTTCGCCAAATACTTAATGTGATTTAATTGGTGAATATAGTGTTAGAAGTAAGTTAAAACTTAACTAATTAAACTCAAAAAGTTGTTAAGTTTTTCAAATAAGTAATGTGATGTCGTTGGTGAATATAGCATTTGGAAGTAAGTTAAAACATAATTAATCCGACTTAGAAAGTCTTTCAGTTCTCCGAATACTTAATGTGATTTAGTTGGTGAATATATTGTTAAAAGTAACTTAAAACTGAACTAATTAGACTTAGAAAGTTATAAAGTTTTCCAAATAAGAAATGTGATTTCGTCGATGAATATAGTGTTTGGAAGTAACTTAAGACTTAAGTAATCAGACATAGAAAGTCTTTAAGTTCTCCAAATACTTAATTTGATTTATTTGGTGAATATAGTGTTAGAAGTAAGTTAAAACTTACCTAATTAGACATAGAAAGTTGTTATGTTTATCAAATAAGTAAAGTGATTTCGTTGGTGAATATAGTATTTTGAAGTAAGTTAAAACTTCACTAATCAGACTTAGAAAGTTGTTAAGTTTTCCAAATAAGTAATGTGATTTAATTGGTTAATGTTGTGTTTGAATTAAATTAAAACATAACTATTTAGACTTATAATGTCTTTAAATGCTTCTAATAATTTAATGTGATTTAGTTGATGAATATAGTGTTTTAGTTAAGTTAAAACTTAACTAAGTAGACTTGGAAAGTTGTTAAGTTTTCCAAACAAGTAATGTGATTTCGTTGGTGAATATTGTTAGAAGTAAGTTAAAACTTAACTAATTAGACTTAGTAAAATTGTTAAGTTATTCAAATAAGTTAATGTGATTTAGTTTTTGAATATAGTGTTTGATTAAATTAAAACTTATCTACTTAGACTTATAAAGTCTTTAAGTTCTTCATATAATTTAATGTGATTTAGTTGATGAATATAGTGTTTTAGTTAAATTAAATCTTATCTAATTATCCTTAAATTCTCTTTCAGTTCTCTAAATAGTTAATCTTATATAGATAGTGAATATAGTGTAAGAAGTAAGTTAAAACTTAACTAATTAGACATAGAAAGTTATTATGTTTTCCAAATAAGTAATGTGATGTCGTTGGTGAATGTAGTGTTTGGAAGTAAGTTAAAACTTAACATATTAGACTTAGAAATTCTTTAAGTTCTCCAAATACTTAATTTGATTTCGTTGGTGAATAGTGTTAGAAGTAAGTTAAAACTTAACTAATTAGACTTAGAAAAATTGTTATGTTCTTCAAATAAGTTCACATGATTTAATTGGGTAACATAGTTTTTGAATTAAGTTAAAACTTAACTAATCAGGCTTAAAAAGTCTTTAAGTTCTCCAAATACTTAATGTTATTTAGTTTGTGAATTTAGTGTTAGAAGTAAAATGAACCTAAATTAATTAGCCTTGGAAATTCTATAAGTTTTCTTCCAAATACTTAATATGATTTAGTTAGTCAATATAGAGTTAGAAGTAACATAAAACTTAACTAACTAGACTTAGAAGGTTGTTAACTTTTCCAAGTAAGTAATGCGATTTTGTTGGCAAATAGTGTTAGAAGTAACTTAATCAATTAGACTTAGAAAAATTATTAAGTTAATCAAATAAGTTAATGTGATTTAGTTGGTTAATGTAGTGTTTACATTAAGTTAAAACTTAACAAATTAGACTTAGAAAGTTTTGAAGTTCTTCATATAAGTTAATGTGGTTTAGTTGATGAATATAGTGTTTAAGTTTAAGTTTAACTGATCAGACTTAGGAAGTTGCTATGTTTTTAAAACAAGTAATGTGATTTCGTTGGCGAATATAGTGTTACAAGTAAGTTAAGACTTAACTAATTAGAATTAGAAAGTTTTTAAGTCTTCCAAATAAGAAATGTGATTTTGTTGGTGAATATAGTGTTTGGAAGTAAGTTTAAACTTAACTAATCAGACTTAGAAAGCCTTTAAGTTCTCCAAATACTTAATGTGATTTAGTTGGTGAATATAGTGTTTAAATTAAGTTAAAACTTAAGTAATTAGACTTAAAAAGTTGTTACGTTTTCCAAATAAGTAACGTGATTTTGTTGGTGAATACAGTGTTTGGTCGTAAGTTAAAATTTAATTAACCAAACTTAGAAAGTCTTTAAGTTCTCCAAATATTTAATGTGATTTACTTGGTGAATATAGTATTAGAAGTAAGTTAAAACTTAACTAATTAGACTTAGAAAATTGTTAAGTTTTCTAAACAAGTAATGTGATTTCGTTGGGCAATAATGTTAGAAGTAAGTTAATACTTAACTAATTAGACTTAAAAAATTGTTATGTTCTTCAAATAAGTTAATGATATTTAATTGGGGAATACAGTGTTTGAATTAAGTTAAAATTTAACTAATTATACTTAGAAAGTCTTTAAGTTCACCAATTAAGTTAATGTGAATAGGTGATTAATATAGTGTTTAAGTTAAGTTAAAACTTAACCAATTAGCCTTAGAAACTCTTTAAGTTCTCCAAATACTTAATGTGATTTAGACAGTCCATATAGTGTTAGAAGAAAGATAAAACTGAACTAATTAGACAAAGAAAGTTTTTATGTTTTCCAAATAAGTATTGTTGTTTCGTTGGTGAATATAGTGTTTGGAAGTAAGTTAAAACTTATTTTATTAGACTTAGAAAGTCTTTAAGTTATCCAAATACTCAATGTGATTAAGCATGTGATTATAGTGTTAGAAGTTAGTTTAAACTTAACTGATTTGACTTAGAAAGTTGTTATGTTTTCCAAATAAGTAATGTGATTTCGTTGGTGAATATTGTGTTTGAAAATAAGTTAAAATTTAACTAATTAGATTTAAAAAGTCTTTAAGTTCTCCAAATACTTAATGTGATTTAGTAGGTGAATAAAGTGTTAGAACTAAGTTCAAACATAATTCATTAGACTTAGAAAGTTTAAAAGTTTTCCAAACAAGTAATGTGATTTCATTGGTGAATAGTGTTAGAAGTAAGTTAAAACTTAAATAATTAGACTTAGAAATTTTTTAAGTTTTCCAAATATTAAATGTGATTTAGTTGGTGAATATAGTGTTAGAAGTAAGTCAAAACATAACTAATTAGACATAGAAAGTTGTTATGTTTTCCAAATAAGGAATGTGATTTCGTTGGTGAATATAGTGTTTGGAAATAAGTAAAAATTTAACTAATTAGACTTAGAAAGTATTTAACTTCATGAAATACATAACATGATTAAGTTGGTAAATATAGTGTTAGAAGTAGTTGAAACTTAACTAATCAGACTTAGAAATTCTTTACGTTCTTCAAATAAGTTAATGTGATTAAGTTGATGAATATATTGTTTTGGTTAAGTTAAAACTTAACTAACTAGCCTTAGAAAGTCTTTAAGTTATTGAAATGCTTAATGTGATTTAGTTAGTAAATATAGTGTTAGAAGTAATTTAAAACTTAACTAATTACACTTTCAAAGTTGTTATGTTTTCTAAATAAGTAATGTGATTTAGTTGGTGAATAAAGTGTGAGAAGTAAGTGAAAACTAAACTAACTAGACTTAGAAAGTCTTTAAGATTTCCAAATACTTAATGTGATTTAGTTGGTGAATAGAGTTTTAGAAGTAAGTTAAAACATAATTCATTAGACTTAGAAAGTTTTTAAGTTTTCCAAACAAGTGATGTGATTTCATTGATGAATAGTGTTAGAAGTAAGTTAAAACTTAAATAATTAGACTTAGAAATTCTTTAAGTTCTCCAAATATTCAATGTGATTTAGTTTGTTAATATAGTGTTAGAAGTAAGTTAAAACTTAAATAATTACACTTAGAAAGTTTTTATGTTTTCCTAATAAGTAATGTGACTTCTTTGGTCAATATGTGATATACCGTGGTTTCACGGTATAATTAATACTTTTTCCTTAAGTTTAGTGTGTCCAAAAGCCATTTTGTGCTAATTTATGTGTAAGTTTCTCTTTATTTGCAGGAAATATGGCTAAAACAAGAATGCGGAGATTTTTGAGCGAGAACAACATAAAAGTACCACCTACGGAGCTTGTGACGGTTCATCGTTCTCGTGACGTTCCGTAGGTGGCATCGTAGTGCAGCTGCTGAAGGAAGATGGGGAAGTCTAACCAAGTGTGGGGTTACGGAGTGCGTTATGGACCGTCGTAGCCATGAAGGCCCGTCCTGCTGGTTCGTCATGAAGTCCAGAGAAGTAGTCCCTGTACCCAAATTCCAAGAGTTTAAGTGTTTTGGAACGGAGACCCTCGACGAACTGTTGTGCCTGTGACGATCCGTCATACCTGGCACTGAGGGTAATGGAGAGAGCAACAGAAGAAACTGTACAAGTATGGGACAATGGAGTCCATGACGGTCCGTCGTGACCACGATGATACGTCGCGAGATCTGTCGATCCAGCCGCGTTTTGACAGATTTCCAACTAATAGAGTCGTTATTTAATTAAGTTTTTATTTTTTGATACATAGTTCGAAAAACCTAATTTTTGAGGTTAGACCATTTATCATTGTTAGACTCTTTATTATTTTTTAGACCTTTTGTGAGACTCTTGAATATTTTGAGACTCTTGTAATTGATTGTTGGTGATTTTTGTTGATTAATCAAGCGAACTTTCTTATTTTACTCTTTCTCATTGAAGTAAGTACATGAATTCTTATATCATATATTTGAATATTGTGGTTATGACTATGGATGACTAAACTCCATAACTAGGGTTGTCGGAACCATAGGCGAATAATGATGTAAAAACTAACTAAAATAACAATTCTAGAATAGTGTCTTGCATGTATTGATATTTCTTTCACTTAGAAGCCTTTTTAACGGATGGACAACGTTAGAACTCACTTTAATGCCACTTGTCGGACAAAGGAGGTAGATAATAGGAAAAGAATTATCAACATAGATTTAGTGTATACTATCTAATGAGACTAGTATTAATTGGTACGAGGTAATAACATAGTAGAATATCGAATACGATGCTTAATATGAGGTAAAGGTAAGGGTTAGTATAGCAACACATGTAGCCGGACCAAGGTGCGGAGTGAAATTTTCTAGATGACGGACCAACGATTTAGAAATACATAACTTATCACTTTGCATTCAAGATACTAGGAAAGAATTATTATTGTTAGAATTATCAAGTTATGAACCTGTGGGGAACACGTAAACCCTAGTAACTTTTATTAATTGATTAAACTTCAACATTCGAAGTTGTTAAGTGTCTCCTTTAATTTTGCTAGTAAAACCCCCCTTTTATCATTTTTTTTCCAAGAAAGTAATGACTGAAACAATAGTAATAATAGATTGAAGTTAAGTCTAAAACTATGTTCTCGTGGGAACGATTCCCAACCCTCACGAGTTGGGTTATTACTTGACACGACCACTTTACTTTTTTATTTGAGAAGTAAGTTTGAGCATATCCAAATTTTGGCGCAGTTCCCGGGGAAAGAAGCTTTTAGATTAATTTAAAACATATAACTATAGTTAGTTGATATTTTCTTGATTTACTTTGTTTTAGTTTTTGATTCTTGCAGACCATCTTCCTTGTAGCCAAATACCAAGGAGAGGAAGGAAACCATTGTTTCTTACGATCAGGAATTATAGCTTACACTCTGCAATATGAATTGAAACTTGATAATCAATGATGATGATCCAAAAAAGAACATCCCACTCCGTTGGATGTTATGGTCAGTGTTACACGATGCTCCAGTGAACACTAACAGAGGGGACAAAAATCCCGCTCCAAGGCCCAAAGAATTAATAGAGGCTATGCAACAATATGCAGACTCCGATGGCCAACTTGTCACCATTGCCCCCTCTACCACCAGACGGAACACACTTGTCGTAACTAAGAAGCCTGATGCAAAAATGTTCCCCTCCCAGAGGTTTGTTTTTAGGGCAACTTATGCGATCCACATGCCCAAGAGCTAAGGTTAGAGGCAGTGGTAAAAGTTGTGTTAAAGGAGCCTGATTTGGAATTGGGATGTAATAGGGCTCAGACTGTTTCCCTCCCACTTGACGCGAGAGATTGACTACATTATCTATGAGCTCCGTACAAATCAAATTTCACTTGTAACCAATATTGAAATGTTTTTAGCACGCTACTATCCGGTTTCCAAGAAACTACCACAAAAATCGACGTAACACAACTTTGTGGCACTACCAGGAGAGTCAATTAGTAGTTCTTGGATTAGATTCACCTCGTCTTGAGAGTGTCCCAACTCACCATATAGATGATGATTTTCACTGATAGGAAGTACTTCTTCAAGGACAGGATGATTAATAATAAAGCGGGGGTGTTGGACACTTATAGCAAGGATATTATGTGGCGTGTGTCCTTATGCTGAGATTGATAAAAAACTAGGAAAATATCTTAAATAATAAGCTTGTGGTACTAGACCGTAAGATATCGGGTAGAAATACCTTCGCAGTGCAGTCCACTCATAACCCAGCACAGATGAGATCGTGAAGAATGGCTTCAGATGAGAACTGAGCTGGTTGGTACTTAAAACCTTTCACTGGGAGTGCAGAAAAGATAATTGCAGTTAAAACTACTGTTCAAAACCCACCGCCACAAAATGATGAGTGTTATTATTTGGGAGGAGTTCTATGCGAATAAATGAGTAGAAGGGACGGTTTCTGACAAAGTGCCCAAGGCTCTAATCAAGAGAAATTGGCGCCAGGTCCAGGAAGCACGGTGCGAAACATTGTAACTACAACCGTGAGGATCCATTTATGTATGGAGATGAAACTAAAAACGCGGACAACGACTTTCAAAAGGGGGGTGGTAACTACTGGTAATGGAAAAATGACAAGAATGGGGCCCTTATGTTCCTCCTCAAAATCGTGAAGTTACTCTTAGGGGATGGTGGACGGAGTAGTATTGGACGCGAGTTTGAGCGAGTTGAGGATATGTTGGCATAAAATGATAAGGGAGGTTCGATGCTAGTGATGGCACAATAAAGAGTTGAGGAATGATATGAGCGGGCATTGGGCAAAAAAACCGATACCACTGCAATATCGATTATTAAGAAACTTTTGAAGAGTTACAATTGGCCCCATTATCGCGACTGTGCACACACGGCAATCGGGCCTCTTCCAAGCCAACACTGGCCAAAATCTACAAAAAAATTGATTGTATGGCAATCACTACTCACGGTGGCAAGCAAAACCATTGACACAGTCCTATGCCTTCTAATGCGCAAAAAATGTGACAAAAATAGACTGATAAAAGTTGTAGTATAATGTGAAGTAGAGGATTACAATATAAAAGATGTGAGTGGCCTAAAAAGGTAACTCCCATACCTAGGCCACACCCACCATTTACCAAAGATTATTGAAAAAAGGCCGAGGATGGTAAAATTAGACGTTTGAAACAATGTTCATGTAGCAACTTTCTATTCAATGTCCCTTTGTATACGATTTTAGAAAAAATGCCCGCTTACTGCCAAGTTGATGAAAATATCTGGTTACAAAGGAAAAGATAAGTCACATTTGAGGGATGTGATAGAATGCCAGCATTGTGGTTGCTATTGTACAAAGATTTCTGGATACAAAAGAAAGGGATGATCCCGGGGCGTTCTCGATTCCTTGTACAAGCGGGCTATTACATTTTGTTAAAAGCATTATGGATCTAGGGGCAAGCATAAAATCTCATGCCCCACTCGATTTACAAGAAGTTGGGTTTGGGGGTGATCCAAGCCCACTGCAAATGCCAGCTAATGATGGATGATTCGAACAGTGCAAATGGGCCTTAGGGATACTGAACGAATGTGCTAGTAAAAGTGGAGCGTTCATATTTAAACAGATATGTTATCTTTATTGTGAAGTCGATTTGTATTGCCCTTATTCGTGACGAGGCCATTCCTGCTACGGTAAGAGCCTCGTAGTAGATATGGACAAGGGGAAGATGAAATTCTGTTGAACACTGAGGAAGTGACCGTTAACATTTGTAGGTCAATTGAGGTAGAGTGGTGAGCTCCAATCGGCATCTGCTATATCCTACAACTGGTGAGACACCGAGACAACCAAAGAGAAGAACGTCTGGTGGTGTTAGAGCAATGGTTTTTTTATTAGCGGCAGTTGATAATAAATTTTTATAGCAATTGCATTGAGAGTATGAGTCATTAGTCGCGACTCTTGGTTCGAGGTGATTGTTTTGTTTAAAATAGAAGAAATATGAGGAGATATGAAGAATCGCGTGTCCCCACCTGCGAAACCATTCTATAGAGGAGGCTCCACAGTGGTGACCTAAAAAGCTCTCCCACCTAATATCAGGTATGAATTCTTAGGAAAAAATGGTGACACTAATCAATAATAATTGATCAGGACCGACATGAACAACAAGTGAGAGTTGGTTAAAAGTGCTAAAAGATTCAAATTGAAGCCATTAGGTGGACTATTGCAGAATTATTGGGATCCCTCCGAGTATTGATTCATAACAAAAATCCAAACTCATGCCTAATCATAAGCCAAATATTGAGCACAGAGACGCTTAAATCCTCCTATGAAGAGGGTCGTAAAGAAGGAAATCATTAAAGGGTTGGATGGCCGGATGCTCTATCGCTCAGATAGTAGTTGGGTATGCAATGTTCAGTGTGCACCTAAGAAAGGAGGAATGACTATGGTCCCCAACGAAAAAAATGAACATGTTCCAATGAGGACCGTTTACTTGATGGAGGGTGTGTATGGATATACTGCAAAAATTTCATGCATGGATTGAAAAAAGGGACACCTTTCCTATGCCCTTCATGGATCAATATGAATAGACTTGCCGAAAAAAAAGGTGGTACTGTTTTCTTGATGATATTCGGGTATAATCAGATTTCTATTGCACCAGAAGATCAAGAGAAAAACCAATTTTTACTTGTCCCATTGGGACATTTGGGTTGTGCAATGGCACCCGACATTTAAGGAGATGTATGATGTGATATTTACGACATAGTGAAGATACACATAGAAAGTTTTTTTATGGTGATTTTTTTTGTTGTTGGTGATTCATCTCGAGCGATATTTGAACAATTTTTCTGAGGTACTTAAGAGATGCAGCGACTGCAATTTAGTAATAATTGGAAAAATGTCATTTCATGGTGAAAAAAGAAGGTATGGTTTGGGTCAATCGCAGTTTCACAAAAGGGCATAGAGGTTGATCGGCAAAGGTAGAGATAATAGAGAGACTTCCCCCACCGATTTTGTGACAGGCATGTGAGAAGCTTTCTTGGGCATGCAGGTTTTTATCGGGAGAATTAATCAAAGACTTTTCAAAGATTGCACATCCATTGTGCAAACGCTGGAGGGGAAGATTGTAAATTTTGTTTGATGAATCTTCTCTTACAGCATATTCGGCGAGCTAAAAGAAAAAATTGGTGTCTGCACTATCATTATTTCTCGGATTGGAAACATTGGAAACAGTAAATTTGAGGGTGATTTGCGGATGCTAGTGGGGGTTGCTCTTGGGTAGTATTGGGGGTGGTAGTATTGGGACACAAAAGAAACAAAAAAATCCTTCACCCCATTCTACTACGCTAGTAAATCTAATGAAGCTCAGAAGAACTAAACAGTGACGGAGCAAGCATTCTTGCGTAGGTCTTTTGTTTGAAAAATTTCGCTCCTATTTTGCGGGGTACTAGAGCTATAGTGCATTACTGACCACTCAACATTGAGATATTTGATGGCAAAGAAGGATGTGAAGCCTAGTTTGATTCGTTGGGTATTACGGACTGCTAATAAGAATCTTTGACTAGAAGTGATGGAAGAAAAGGAACTGAAATCAAGTTGTTAATCATTGTCCCGTCTAGAGGATGAAGCTATTGAGAGAGTTATGTACAATACTGACATGATGTGATACTTTCCCTGATCATCATGATTGGCTTCATCATAACACTTGATTCCATGTTCATAGATTTTGCGAACTATCTTGCTATCGAAATTTTTCCATCAGGGACTTGTCCTTTGATCAAAGAAAAAAAAGTTCATGGACGAGTGATGAAGAAAGTCTTTGGGAGAACCTTAATTCTATAGGTGTGCGCCGACGGTTCTTATTCGGCGTTGTGTGCCCGAATGTGAGAATGAGAGTTGAGGGTTGGAAAGAAGGCCATTCCTCCACCGTTGTGGACCATCAGATCGGTATCCGAACCGCTCATTAGGATATTACAAGTTAGTTACTATATGGCCAACCTCTTCATCAAGATTGCTCATGAAGTTGCAATGCATGTGTGATCGATGCCAGGAGATGGGACATTTCAAGAAAGCAAGAGCACCCTCTAAACCCCATTATTGTGCATGAGTTATTTGATGTGGGGTATTGACTTTATGGGCCCTTTGTGAGTTCTCATTGATATGACGTACATTTAGTAGCGGTGATTAGTAGCTAAATGGGTCCGAAGCCATCGCCTCGCACTCGAAAACAATGAAGGAAGAGGTGTCACGCATTCATAAAAAAAGAATATATTCTCTCATTTGTTACCCCAAGGCAATTAATTAGTGAGGGGGCTCCCACTTACAACAGATGCTCAAGGGGTTATATGGAGAAATATGGGGGTTTCGCCATAATGTGGCCACTCCTTACCACCCTCAAACTAGTGGGCAAGTTTGAAGTGTCGAATCGAGCTATCAACAGATGTTGTCAAAAATAGTGAAAAACGCTTTTAGTAGAACGATTGTCAGGGCTTGATGATGATATTTTGGGGCCTACCGGATAGCATAAAGACTCCGAATAGGTATGTCTCTATACCAACGTTTATATGGCAAAGCTTGTCATTTCTCGGTCTGAGTAGAGCATCACTCCATGTGGGTTATGAAGAAGTTGAAAAATGGATGGAGTCGAAGTGCTAGAACCAATGGTTAGCTGCGTTTTTAAATGATCGGTGAATTTTCAGCTGAAAGTTAGAAAGCTCAGCCCTCTAGAAAGAAAAGATTAAGAAGTACCATGACCAAAAAAATGAAAAACGGAGGAGTTTATGGTCGGGGATATGGTCCTTTTATTCAATTTAGGTTGCGGCTTGTTTTCTGGGAAGGAAAGCTCAAAGTAACAAATGGATGGGTCCTTACTGGTTACCAAACTATTCCGTCCATGAGCAGTTGAGTTGGAAACTAAGAAAGGGTGTGCGGTTCAAAGTGAATGACAGGACAACACATAAAAAATAAAAACGTTTAGTCTCGAGCAAGGCTGGAACTCGGCGACTGAAGTGATCGAGGCATACCATCTTGAGAATTTTGGACGAAATCAGTGTCCTCAGTCGGTGCGCGACCTTAAATCAGGGCTTGTTTGGAAGGCAAACCAATACTTATAGTTTTTATTCTGTATGGTAGAATTTTCTCAAACCTAATGGGTTTTTAATTGAAGAACATCCAGGAAATTCTGCAGAAAAAATTACTCGCAGCAGTCACTGCGGATACAGGACGAAACCGGTGTGCCTTGAAGGAACCGTCGCATAAATCCGTCATGCCAGGTACGTCATGTCTGTTAATTTTCAAACTAGGTCACACACGACGGAACCAACGAGATACTATCACAACTGAGACAGACCAGTCGTGGGAAATCATCGCGTAATTAAGGAAGCGTTATCCGACCCGATACCGCTTGGGGTTTTTAAAAATTCAACTTTGTTAAAAACCCCCACCCCTTAATTTCAAAACCCCATTCCTTCACTTGTTCTCCCCATTCCCTCCCTTTTTCAACTGTCCAAAATCATAAATCGCCCTCTGTACAACCGATCATTTTCCCCAAAGTATCTAAATTCCTAAAATTCATCATCTACTAGTTTGGAGCTGCTGATGTGGGTCTCTACTGACACCAAGTACATTTCTCTCTTGTTTTTCTCAAAAAATTCTCAGGTATAGTGTCTCTAATTTCTAATCATGTAAATTGCATTTTTTTTCTTATAATTAGTATTAGCCTAGTTATTCTTGATATGTCATGCTTAATAAACTTCTATCTACCTAGGTTGAAAATCCTCGAATTGTCGTGTTAAAAAACCTAGAAATAGGTTCTTTAGCATGCAGTTTATAGGTATTGGGTTAAGACAAATGTAGTTGGTAAACACTTATCAATTCGATTTGGGTCATAGGGGATGAATGGGGAATCACAGTTCTTTCACTGAGTTACAGAAAAGAGACCCCGATGGACGGGACCGGTTGTACCCACGACGGACCGTTGTTGGGTCCGTTCCAACAGCACTAACAACTATGTCAAATTTTCCAAGTGTCCACCAACGGCCACATGCGGAAGGGACCGTCGTTCCCACGAGGTTTGTCCAGCACAACCGTTCTGGTGGTAAGAGGACCCTATTCCTAAGGGTCTCATCCAATTTATTCAAATGTCCTCCAAGGAACCAATGCGGCAGACCATCATACCAACGACGGTCTATCCATTTTTCTAAGTGTCCTCAAACGAACAACTACGACGGACCGTCGTACCAACGACGGTTCGTCCTGCACAACCCGTCTTGTTGTCATAGACCATGTTCCTAAGGGTCTCTTCCTATTTTTCTAAGTTTCCTCAAATGGAAAACTGTGACGGACCGTCGTACCCACTACGGTCCGTCCTGCATGACCGTTATGATGGTTAGAGACCCCTCTCCTAAGGGTCTCCATATTTTTTTCAAGTGTGCTATGACGGACACCTACGATGGACCGTCGTACCTGTGACGGTCCCGTCAATGCAAATCCCGTCATTACTTATCAGACACTCTCCTTCAGGGTTCTCCATATAAACAAAGGTCTAAGTAAGACATCACAGACCCCATGACGAGTCCATCATACTCACGACAAGTCGTCACCTGGCCCGTCGTGTTTCACTGTTACTATAGAAATGTCATAACATCTTAACTATTTTATTTATTTTGTGTGGTTTTGCTTGTCTTGTTTGATACTTCTAGTACTAATATTGATTCATTACAGGTAATATTAATTTTGGAACCAAAACTAGATCGAGTCTACGCATGCGGGCTATCAAATTATGTCGCCCCGTTTGCCCGCCTGGTCATTGGCTCTGATGATGAGTTTGACCCCGAGTACGTGCCCCAAGGCACTTCCACCCCATCCCGAGCTGCACGTGCTGCAAGAGCCACACCCAAAAAGGTGGCATCCCGCGTAGTCACTGCCTCCCAGTCTGATGAGGAGCGCACACTGAACGGCACACCTTCTGGGTCAGCTACTAAAGAATAAGGAGCGTCTGGCTCCTTAGGAGTTTCGTGGTCGGAGGAATCCTACGGATCTGCTGAGGTTCCCGCACCCGCTACCACTGCAGAGTTTGCCTCATCTAATGAGGCTGACTGTTCAGAATCCACACCCGGTTCACTGACTCATGCACTAACCCGGGGACCGACTGGTGGTGTGTCGACGGGAAGTATCAAGTATTTTCCGATGAAAAGTTCTTGAATGACAAATGAGTCATGACTCGTACACTTACATTGGAGCGGCGGGTTCTTACGGGAAGTCTCCCGAAGATGCCAGAGATCCACAATCTCTTCGCATGACATCGACTAAAGTGGACAGCGCGTCCGTTGGGACGTTATAGTCAAGAGCTGGTCCGAGAGTTCTACACCTCCTACGTAGCGACTCTACGATCGCATATTGATAGGCGGGCTGCCCCCGCCAAATAGGCGCCACTGGAGCAGGTCCGAGTACGTGGCATTTAGGTTGATATCTCCCTGCCTGCCATCCGCCGGTTTCTATACAGCGAGAATATTGATGCTAATCGGAACCCTCTCACTGCCGAGTTTGACTATTGATGGCAGAATTTTAAAGATGGACAATTTCTGTGTGAGCCATCGCTGAGAGAGACCATCAAGAGGTGGATGGTCCTGAACTTTTCCGTTGATGGAGAGGGCGGCAACTGGGTGATCGAGCCAAAGGGGGCAATCAAGAAGGCCAACCTGACTTTCACGGTGAAGTTTTTGTGGTTGATTATCCGCCAATTCCTTTCCTCCACAACTTCTGATAATATCGTCGCCATAGGATCAAGTAGTACTGATGTGGTGATTGATAATCGGTTTGAGGTGGATTTTTTGCGTGGCCTTCTACAACATGCGGTCTGCATCGAGAGGGTTTTTAAGTCCAATACTTACCCTTTCCACGGGCATTATCTTTCTCTATTCGGGTCGCAGGTGTGCCTATATGGCACGTTAATCAACTCAGACCCCTCTGGGCACTTTTATATGCCCCTCATCATGGATGATGCCAATGATTTGCTTCCCGGCAGAGGCCCCGTCCATAGTTCCCACTTGGTGACAATCTTGCTGATATGGTAGCACCGGCGCTGCACAGCTACGATGCAGCTTGACTACCCCCTACCCTGGGTTGAGTCTAATCCCAGTGTAGCAAGCCTTCACTGCCCCGAGCTCCTCTCGCTCATCCCCTTTAAGCCGCTCCTCTTCTCGTATTCCTCGGCCTTCTTTCTCTTTTCCATAAATAGATTCTCCCATTTCTGACACTTTTTTCAATCCATAGCTCCCTGCTTTGTAATTCTCTTTGCTATTCCGAGATATGAAGTATATCAATGGAACGAGAATGTTCGTCATCACCACAGGGTCGAAGAATCGCTGAGTTTCATCAGCGCTTGGACACTTTTGAGTTGCGGGTGCTAGCCCGTCAAGCACCTCCGGTGGATGTGTCGACCCTTCAAGATGCGGTTGACAGTGTTCGCGCAAATATTTATATGATCTTAGAGGACATGGTGCATGAGTCTCAGGCCACTTATGCAGAGCCTGCTGAAGACAAAGTGATGGCGGCCCTATTCGTCACATCATAGATTCCACCACCTACCCCTCGAGGCATGCCAAGAGCGTAAGGGTGTCGGAGAGGATGAAGCCGAGCACGAAGAAGGAGGCTCCGTGATATTGAGGCTGCGAGAGATCCTCGCTTGCTGAGGAGAGGCGCGTCAGATGTAGAGCAGGAGAGTTAGCTTGCTGGCGTCTACTGCAGAGACGTGGAGATAGCGTAGCTACGTTGATTGTGTTGTTGACTGCTGAGGACCCATATTGAGGGTGTCAAGATTATCAGAGGTATGTGGTTCCGGGGAAATGACCCACGCAGCTTTGTTGATCGTCATCGCTTTGGGAAATGCGCCAAGGTTTCTTCACCCACTACTCACTCTAGTTATTTCAATTTTTTATTCTTTGGGGACAATTGCATGTCTTTTTTGTTTGGGGTGGGTAAATTGGAACTGAATGGAAATTGAGTGGCAGGTGAATTCGGATAGCCCTAATTCCACTATCCTCTTTGGGTTTCTTCTTGTGTTCTTGGATTTCTTTTTTCCCACAGACTGCTTACTTTTTCTGTTGACCGGCACCGTCTAATCTCTTTGTGTACGATAGTTTAAAGAGTCCTAGTTTATTTCTGAAGTCAGATGGCTAAAAATTATGATAGCTTTAGAAAAATGGAAATGTAATGCATGAGCAGACATATTAATTGATAAATGGGTGGCTGCTAGAATGACATTAGGTACACCACGCTGAACCCAAGTCTACCTAAAATTTTGCATATGTGGGTCTATAATCTGGTAGAGTAATGAAATGGTCAAGTGAGTGGGAGGAAGATTTCAAATTTGAATAGTCTTACCATATTTGTACGAGCTAGAACTTTCATTCTTGTTAGTCCTGTCTAAAAGTCAGTTGTAATAGACAATTAGGAAAGGATCATAGGAACCTTATTCATATGCCCCATTTTAGCCTAAATAAAAGATAAAACAAATTAAATTATCCTTCTTTGTATCAAATAATTTTGAGCTTAACTAGACCTTTCCTTTCTCACCCTAACCGATCTTTTCCCTGAGAATAAGTTTTTGGGCCGTGGTCCCTCATTGGACATGTGCACCTCAGCTTATGCAAAAAAATCATAAGTTGAGGGTTGATAATGTAGTAACAACCTTTTTATGAAAACGCCCTGAACCTCACTTCGGTATTTGTGTACTTTGATCTCATGTCAAAAGCCATAAGTGAGGGTGACTATTATGAGGAATGCTCTGGAACGTGGGGTTGAATGAACAAGAGAGAGAAAGAACAAAAGTAAAGTGGCCAAGAATTATTGAAACAAAGTGAAGAAAAAATAAATCAATACATAATATATATACAATGATAAGCTACCCCGACCCTCCACGCAATAACCGACGCCCAGCCTTATCTAACTGCAGACAGACGGCCAATACCAAGTGAAAGAATATTTGGCAAACCACAAAAAGAAGAACATGGTATGATGGTTTTGTCGATATGTGAAAGAGGGCAAAATCACTAAGTATATCTCAATATACCCTACCAGACCTAACCTCATTTACCAGCTAAAAAAGTCCTATCGTGATCCTACGAGTATGTAATAGCGAACTTGTCGTAGTGAATATAAGGGCAAGCTTATGCAAGATGTATGAATGATTGTGAATTTGTTTTAAAGGTGAGTGTGCATAGTAATCTTATACTCACTGAAAGCACTATGTGAAAAATAGGAATTTTGTTGAAGTGACGACCTAGTGTGCAAGATCGGTAATATAGCACCTCGGTGTGGACATTGAAGAGATAGGTGTTCGTGCATGGTGAGCCCTGTGTCATGTTCTGATCCACATAATTCCAGGTTCAAGCCTATAGTGATTCGTCATGGGGAGATGCATAAATATTATATGATGAATTGATCGGGATGATCGCTGAATGATTACTAAGTAAAACATGGATACTATTGTACAAAGATTTTTGTATTGAGTCACTAGTGCATTCGCTTGAACACACACACGAATTTTAAGTTTAGGGTGTTGATATACGTGGTTTCACGGTAAATTATTATACTTTTTTCACATTAAGAGTCAGTGTGTCCAAAATGCCATTTGTGCTAATTTTTATGTGAAGTATCTCTTATTTGTAGGAATCTCTTCTAAAAGAAGAATGCGGGAATGTTTTTGTGAGCGAGAGTCACAGAAAAGTACCCCTACTGACTTGTGATGTTTTGTCGTGCCCCGTGATGGGTCCGGAGGTGGCATCGTAGTACAACTGCTGAAGGAATATGGGAAGTCTGCGCAACGTTTGGGGTTACAGAGTGAGTGAACACCGTCGTAGCGATGACGCGCCTGGTTTTGTCATGAAGTTGAGAAGTAGTCCCAGACCACAAATTCAAGGTTCAAGTGTTTTGGAACCGAACCCTCTACGAACCGGTTGTTCCCTGTGACTATTCCGTTTACCTTCTGTCGGGTATGGAAGAGGAGCAGCAGAAGAAACTGCACAGTATTTGACGACGGAGCATGACGGTCCGTCATGACCACGACATCCGTCGCGAGATTCTGTCCGCCCGCCTACGTTTGACAGAGTTCAACTATAAAGTCCTTATTTAAATTAGGTTTTTATTTTTTTTAAATTGTTCCAAAAACTCATGTTTGAGGTTAGACCCTTGATCCTTGTTAGACTCTTTTGATTATTTTTAGACCTTTGTGAGACTCTTGTAATTGATTGTTGTGTATATTTGTTGATTATCAAGCGAACTTTCGATTTTACAAAGAAGCCGAGGGGAAAAGGGATATAATTTATGGAGAAAGAAGTTATAACGAAATGAGGGGGGGAGGCGGGCGGGCGTGTATAATGATACTGTCCGAGAGGATAGGGGTAAAGTGGGACCACGGGTGGAAAAGAAGCAGAGGACAGGTAGGTTAGGGAGAGGCGGGGAAAGAGTATAAAAACAAAAGCAGGTAAGATAGAGAGGGGGGGTGTGTGTACTCTTTCTCCCTCTGAAGTAGTACTGCATCTTATATCATAATATTGAATATTGTGATATGAACTAGGGTTAAATAACTCCATAAACGACGGTTTGTGAACATAGCGAATATGTGGTAAAACTATACTAAAATAACAATTCTAGAATAGTTCTTGGTGTTGCCTGTGGTCTTGGCATGTCTTGATCATTATTTCGCTTAGTTGTATTTTAACGGATGGCCACGTTAGAACGTCGCCTTAATGTTACTTTCCGACCTAAGAGGTAGATAATAGGAAAATAAATTATCAACATAAATTTAGTGTTATACTATCTATAGGCTAGTAATTGATTGGTACGAGGGTAATAACTTAGTAGAATATCGAATACGATCTTAATATGAGGTAAAAGGTAAGGGTAAGTTAGTCAACACACGTAGCCGACCAAGGTTGCGATGAAGGAATTTTCCTAGTGTGTACCAAGGATTTAGAATACATAACTATACTTTGGCATTCAAGATACTAGAAGAATTTATATCGATATTTCATTATCGAGTTATGAAAACCTGTTGGGACACGTAAACCCTAGTTACTTTAATGAATCGATTTAAAACTTCAACATTCGAAGTGTTTTAAGTGTCGCCTTATTTCGTTCCAAGGATGTAATGACTAAAAACAATATTAGAATAGAATTGGATGTTAATTCTAAACTATTCCTTCGTGGGAACGATCCCAACTCACAGTTGGGTTTATTTACTGACACTACCGCGTTAGTCTTATTGAGAGTCAGTTTGAGCGTATCAATTGGTGTTTGGAAAAAAGTTAGCAATTTTAACGCTAATTAGCCTTAGAAAGTCTTTTAATTTCTTGAAATAATTAATGTGGATAAGGTAATATTGTTTGAAGTTGTTAAGGGGTTTTAAAACTTAATTATTAGCCTTAGAAAAGTCTTAATTTCTTCAATAATTTAATGTGATTTATTGATGAATATGTGTTTTATTTAAGTTAACAGCTTACGACTGCTTAGATTAAGAAAGTTGTTAAGTTTTCCAAACAAGTATGTGATTTATTGGTGAATAGTGGGTTAGAAGTAAGTTAAAACATAACTATTAAACTTAGAAAATTAATAAGTATTAAAATAAGTTATGTGGAGTTATTTGGTGAAATGTAGCCGTTTGAATTAAGTGAAACTTAACTATTAGACATAAAAGACTTTTGTTCTTCAACTAGTTACAGTGATTTAGTGTGATGATTGTGTTTTTAGGTTTCATTAAAAATTAAGTAATTAGCCTTAGAAAGTCTTTATTTCTTATTTCCTCCAAATACTTAATTGATGAATTGGTTGAATGAGTGTTAGAAGTAGTTTTAAAACTGTATCTAATAAGACTGAGATATTATTATTTTTTTCCAAATACGTACGTGGATTTCGGTGGGGAAGTTAGTGGTTTGGAATAACGTTAAAATGTACTAATTAAATTAAAATTCATTAAGTCTCCAAACCTTAATGTGGTTGAGTTGGTAAGATATAGTGTTATACTTAAAAAAATTAAACTTAACTAATTAGACTTAGAAGTTGTTTAATTTTTTCAAATAATTAATGAAATGATTAGTTGGTGAATTAGTGTTTTTTGGAACTAATTAAAACTTACTAATCAGCTTAAAGTCGTTAAGTTCTCCAATATTATTGTGGATTTACGTGGTAATATAGTCTTTAGAAGTAGTTACACCTAAACTATTAGCTTCAGAAAGTCCTAAGTTTCCAAATACTTACGTGATTTACTTAGTCAATTAGTGTTAGAACACTTAACACTTAACTAATTAACTTAGAAAGTGTTAAGTTTTTTCCCAACAAGTTAGTGAATTTTGTTTGGTGCAATAGTATTAGAAGTATGTTAAAACTTAACTAATTAGACTTAGAAAAATTGTTAAATTCTTCAAATAAGTTAATTTGATTTAGTTGGTGAATATAGTGCTTGAATTAAGTTAAAACTTAACTGATTAGACTTAGAAAGTCTCAAGTTATCAAATTATTTAATTGTATTTAGTTGGTCAGTAAATAGATAGAAGTAAGTTAAACCTAAACTAATTAGCCTTAGAAAGTCATTAAGTTCTCCATATATTTAATGTGATTTAATTGGTTAATATAGTGTAAGGAGTAAGTTAAAACTTAACTCACTAAAATTAGAAAGTTTTTAAGTTTTGCAAACAAGTAACATGATTTCCTTGTTTAATACTGCTAGAAGTAATTTAAAACTTAATCAATTAGACTTTAGAACAATTGTAAGTTCTTCACTAAGTTAATGTGATTTAATTGGTGAACATAGTGTTTGAAAGAAGTATTACTTAACTAATTCGATAACTTAGAAAGTCTTAGTTTCTTTCAAATAAGTTAATGTTGGTTTAGTTTGATGAATATATTTTTGTTACGTTAAATTTAACTGATGAGACTTAGAAAGTTGTTCAGTTGTTCAAAACCAATGTAATGTGATATCGTTTAGTGAATAATTTTAAACTTCAGTTAGTAACTTAACTAACTCGGACTTAGAACAATTATTTAGTTGATCAAATAAGTTTTGGGTGATTTAGTGGTGAATATAGTATTTGTATTAAGATTGTAACAACCTGTTTTAGAGTCGATTCCGAGTATTGGAATATTTGAAATAACTGATGGGTTGACGGATCAGGCGACGTATGTACAGTCATGGTCACGACGGACCGTCGAGTGACTTCGTTCCAAAACACTTCAACGCTGAAATTTGTGGTAACTGAGATCGACTCCTCTGAACTTCACGAGTCAAACTGCAGCACGGACGCTTCGTAGATACGACGGGACCTTCACAACCCCTTTACTGACGTTTAACTCTCTGAACCCCCCTTTGCACGGACCTGCAGGACTGGACCGTCATAGCCACGACGGGCATCACGCGGTTTTGCCGTAACCCCCACTGGGTCCTATTCTGCTTAAGGTATTAAAGGGGGTGTTTTACTATTCATGCAAACCTTATGAAATTAGTGGGTAAGTTTAATAATTATTATTACTTGGGGGTTACAGAGATAACTTTAAAATAATAATGGGTTACTTTTATCATAATTAAATTATATGATAATTCGGGTAAAAGAAAAAGTAATCTGGAGAACAAAAATAAAAAGAACCATAAGGTTTATGGTTTATTTCTATGTGAATAGAGTAAACTCTAATAGCATTGATAGTACTGGTAGTAATTTTAAGTCTTCTTCTGCTTGATTTTTGTATTTGTAATGTTGTGATGTGTAATTGTGGTGGATTAGAATGATGAGATTCAATCTTCAGCCTTTAAATCATCTCTATTAAGAGGCGCCTTGACATAAAGAAGACTTGAATGAAAATAAAATAATGAGGTATATTGGATCGAAGTATCACTTCCGCACCCGTGCTAGTATAAATTGATCGAGTGTCACATTGCCGACATGTATCTTAGGGATCGAGTGGTCACGTTCTGACCACGGTAGGAAATATTTTTGATCGAGTGTCCGAATCTTCCAATAAGGTAGTAATTGGATCGGAGTGTCAAGTTCCGACACGTAAGCATTAAGGGCTCGGAGTGTTCGTTCCGACCCATAAGATAAAGAGAATAATTTGAATTATGTTAATATACTCAATTTCGAAAACCTATTTTCCCAAATGAGTATGGTGTTGGAGGCCTTTAGTCCTCATAAGTGTGCGTGGTGTTTTGTTGCCAATGGTTCTTGTAACTTGTTGGTTTGGTCACCTTTATGAGTATTGGTGGTTTATTTTATTTAATTTAGTAATATTTCTTTTCCTATTTTGAAGTTCGCCGATGATACTCACTCAGTACGTGTTCCTTGTACTGACCCCTACTTTTATTTTCCTTCTTGTGTTTTGTGGAGTTGCCAGCAAGTGCACCATTGACTTCGACTCGACTCGTCCGCAACTCTATCGTCTTAAGCAAGTCAGATTTCAGGGTGATATATTATTCCTGCTCCGTGGCTGGATTCTCTTCTTCACGTCTTGATTTCTTTGAGTTCGACATGCCATCTTTCAGCTTATTTAGTTTCTTAAATCGCTTTAGAATTGTGATTTGAAGGATAGATGTTTTTGATGTATGACTTCCTAGATTTGGGATGATACGTATTAGACTTTAGAAGCTATTAAATTATTTCGTTAGTAGTTTTGGATCCTTCCCGCATTTTTATTTCTAATTTTCAAAATTTTATATACTGATAACTTGTGGTTTTATATTGTTTTTGGTTTCGCTTCACCTTATTAAAAGATAGTGTGGTGCCGACTCGTCGGATCTTTTTGGGTCGGACAAAGTTTAAAACTTAACTAACTAAGACTAAGAAAGTCTTTTAAGTCTGCCAAATAAGTTAATGTCATTTTAGTTGGTAAATATAGTGGTTTGAAGTAATTTAAAACCTAACTGATTAGTACATAGAAGTTCTGTAAGTTCTTAAAATTAGTTAATACTGTGATGTAGTTGATGAATGATAAGTGTTTTTTACTTAATATAAGAGTTAACTAATTTACCTTAAGAAATCTTTACCATCTCCAAGACTTAGTGTGGGATTAGTTGGTGAATATGTGTTAGAAGTATGTTAAAACTTAACTATTTGACTTATGAAATAATTAATGCTTTCCGAAAAAGTAAGTGTGATTCGTTGGTGAATATTAGTGTTTTGGAATTAATTAAACTTAAGTAGTTAGACTACATGTCACGAACACAAAATGGCCGTGTATGGCACTCAGTCTTATCCCACAGGGGCAAGGCAAGTCAGCCTAAAACTCACCTATTACCATAAAGTTGCATATAAATAAAATTAAATCTCAATAAAAATCTCAAACCATGGTAGTGCCCCAGTTTATACCTCTAAAGTATTACATTGATTCAGAAGAAACTCAAGTCCTAAAAGAACTGTTCTAGATGAACAAGATCATAATTAAGACTAAGAAAGTCTGGTTGCCGGTGGGAAACAACTACCTTAACATCTCCAAGAAGTCTAAGAAACGAGAGAATTACAAGTACATAAAAATCCAGCTCATACCTACAAAAAATTTTTAAACAAAGGATGAGTAACCAACCACAACGTATTGTAGCAATTAAACTTCTAAACACAAGCCGTCAATAGCAAGACTAGGGGATGGAAATACGATTACTCCTACCACCCAAACTGAACCTCCACATTACCCTGCATAAAATTTAAGTCTCAGACCTACAGTTCATATTTATCATAGCAGCGTACTTCTACAACAACACTTAGACAAATTATAGACATATACCTCCTCCCCAACCACACTTTCCAAATTACATATCCTCAATAACAACACTTCAACAATTACATATCCTAGATAACACACATCAACAAATTACATAACCTTCAACAACAACATTCAACAATTACGTATCCTCAATAACAACTCACTATTCAATTCATCAACACAATTTTGCCGCGAAAGGCAATCACAAGATCACAAAAACACAATATCAGTTTCACCAATTTATAATATGTGTAATGCAAACTGCAATGCAATGTCCAGTATAATTTGCATGTATGACCCTAGTTGATACACACTCGTTTTCCTCTCAGTTCCGGGACACATGGGGGACCTATCTGTCGATGCATCTGTCGCGCACATGACACGGCCGCTCGATAATAGTGAACCATCGCGGCGCGCGATATGTCCCTCGAAATATAGTATCTATCGCGACTGTGATACGTCCCTCGAAATGGACACCTATTTACGTTTCCATTCTTCTCGTGCACATAACACTTTTCACAATCATGTCAAAATATCAAATGATGTTTTCCATACAAACTAAAGAGGATATCATATTTTTAATAACATTGCACAATTCCAAAATACCATCAAATGATTCACAAGCATTCAACCATTCCTCCATTATAAACACATCACACAAAACCCTTATTCACATTGCCATGGCATTACCCTTTTGTTTTCATCATTAGAATTAGTCATGTTTGGGAAAAGTCAACCCTATCACCAGATACCATAGTCTCATTACTCCCCAAACATCTGCACAGGATATATGAATACCACTTCATACACTTAACATTGTTTAGAATTCACCTTGCTTCACATGTCCAAATAATCACTCTTGGTTTGATTCTTTCCCTTTCGTTGTACTCCAACTCCAAACAATATATTCAAATAATAATCACACCTAAGATTTGAACACTAACTCCCCCATATTACTCTTTGTCTAGTCCTAGACATCTACTCACTAAATTTATAATCAAATTCCTAATTTTTGAATGTCAATTAACATGTCCCGACAATCATATTTTTCTAAATCCAATCTAAGTTAAGTCTAATTCCTCATCAATATTATAATTAATGGTTATTCACATAAGAGACCATACTTTTAAATATTTATTAGGTGTACCTAATATCTCAAAACTTAATTTCCCATGGTATATATAATACGAGAGTAAGTCAATTATGAGCCATTTTGTGAAATGTAATTAAAACAAGAGGAATACATGGAAATTAACATAATGACTCGAATAAGAAAGACACTTACATTGTTGTATGACAGATCAAAATTGAAGACCTAAATTGATAGATGGGAAACCGTACAAACCTAAACCAGATTTATGTCGAATCATCCTCTATAATTGAAAATGACATAACTCCAAAAGAAAATTGAAGAACATTGCCAACTTTCAAGCAACTAAAAATTTCAACAACTAGAGGAATCCCTATTTGATTCTTATTTTCTTTTAAACCATTTCCCTAATTAATAATCATTTGATATTATTATCCAATATTAATATAAACAAATTGGAGACATTCCCTTTTGCATCAACTACCCTTCTGCATAAACAAACTCACAATTCACACTTGGAATTACCCAATCACAAGAAGAAATTCCCAATCTTTTATTTTCAAAGGGCGGATGAATATCAAAATTTACAATCATAAATATCTTTGTTGTTTGAGCTTCTAGAGATAAATGGCAGCCACTAATTAGCGTTATATATAACAAAATTGATATACCATATTATTATATATTTATATATTGGTGAAACAGTAAGAAAAGCTAGCATAACCATATAAAGGAAAAACCTGAAAGCTCTCATGTGCATTTTTCCTTACTTGAGAAGTTTTGCGTTGGTGGTAGTTTTGCCCTCTTTTGCTCTATGTTTTCTCGCCGCCGCAGGTTAGTTTCTTATCTTTTCCATATTACCCATAGCAAATATTCCATCATATTGACTATATTTCTTCGATTTTATCAACACCAACCAACCAGTTTGATCCACATTTCGATAGTAAACCAAACCTCACATACGTTTCATCAAATAATCCAATGGTATCTAAAATCTTAATATCATAAACATTATAGGCCACACTAGCCATTGACTAACTGTTCAACCGTCGCTCGATATTAAAGTCTTCTAGCAAACACATTCATCGCCTTATTTTTTTTTTTTTTCAACTATGTCTTCTCTCTTTCCATTTAAGCATTAACATTACAATTATGCTTCACACCCTAAGAGTGATACCTAATTTCAGTCGAAAATACTGTTCCATTGAGGTAAAAATAATTGAAATGCACATGTCAACTTCAGTCATTAAAATTTCACTCACCATGTTTCTACTAATTATTCAAACCATCAAGTCAGATTCGCATATCAACACACTTAAGAAACTGTATCCACCCTCAATACTCCTGGATAATATAATAAATATCACTCTCTTACTAACCCTACTTTCTATGTACCCATTAAAAAAGCTACATACCCCATCAATTAAATGTAGTGTCCAATCCCAGCAAAATCTTATTAAACTGTAGAAATGTAGGTACCCATTTGTTGAATATAATAACTTACCATCATATTGAAAAACATAACTCGACTAATCACATAAAATATTCCAATATAGTTCGCGTGTAACTCAACCAAAACTCAATTTTTGTAAAAATCGATATAACGGGGGAAAAAATAACGTCGTATAAGTCTTTGTATGACTAGTTCACATCTCACGTTCATATCTAACGTCGTAGGTTAACTAACAATAATCCTCCAACAATCCTCCAACTACCAACCAAGGGCTTATACGAGTGTCTTATTCCTTCACTTTTCTTAAATTCTTCTTAGGACAGAAAATTCTAAATAGCTTAATTTTTTAATATACACCACACTCTCGTTCCTTGTCTAACAACCTTACCAATCTTATTCTTTGGCTAACATCCCATACAATGTAAATCAATTTCTTGATGGAAATACTTTCTTAGGTCCTTTAAAAATAAAAAGTAACAAGCTCTACGATCCTAATATAGCACATGCTATTTTAAATTATCAATACTAGATGCTATCGATCAATTCTTACTTTAGTTATTCATACCTCCATAAAACACATTACCACAAACCTAAATTCACCATGAAAAACTTGAGGACCCAACTGTGTAACCCATTCCCTTTATCTATGAACATTAATTCATATCTTAAAGATTTTATGAATTCACGTATCTTAGCTTCTCATTGGTCGCCTCTCCATCGACCTTATCATATTTTTCAAAATCTTATCATATTCAACATCAAACTCAAAACCATAAAACAACTTATTATCACACTCAAGTAAAATGTCTTTAGACTTCTTTCTTAAATTGTATCAAATAGTATTGAACCAATATTATGAACATGTGACACTATTATCATAAGTAGAGCAAAATAGATGAGACCACACGTCCCTAAACTCCATCTTCTACCATATGAAGATATATCTTTTGTACTTGCACTCAAAGTAAATATCTTTGTTCAGGATCACCTCCTTCAAATGAAAAAACTAGATCCCACTAATTCTTTTCATTTGTGACTCTAGCTCTTTTCAATTTTATTTAAGAAAATTCACAATACCTCTTATAACTTTTCATGCAACTACGTTACTCATAAAAAAGTAGCACATCATAACGATAAATACTCGCAGGTCGTTACTATCATAAAAAAATATCATTAACCAACAATTATTATCATATAGTTGCGTATTTGTATAATCCTTCACCAACTCTTATTATCATCATGCTCAGTTAGCTCTTGTCATTACCACAAAGTGAACCTTTTCATCAATATGACACCTTAAATCCAGTTATACCTACAAAAATCAAAGGACTAACGCAATTTTATATGTATTTTCCTACTATAATCTTCAATTATCTTTACACAAGTATACTATTTGAGACTTTTCTTACACATAAGTTTTTCATTCTGGTATTTATCCATTCTTTTCGACTACTTCTCATTTAGAAACATCGAGATACACTCCATAAATTGACTTATTAATATCATTCCAAGAATCCACCACTAAAACATCCCTTATAACAATGTTCCAACTCAAGCAACCGTAGTAACAAACTAGTTAGTTTCTCAAATATGAATGTAACATTGAATCTAATTGTACGAACATGTGATACAACTTATAACTCTTTAAGTAGTTAATATTCACACTTGACAATCGACGTATTCATTTTCATACCACTAGTGTCACACTGCAAAAATTTATTTAATCCACCACTAGAACATATCATACATAACAGAAGATCGCACCCAACTAAACCACACATTTCTACCAATAGAATAGACGTAAAATATCATAAAATTTGTTCCTTACCTTTAATAATTCCACTTTTGATTCTCGAACTATTTTTTATTCTGGCCTCTTACGACAGACTATAGCTAACTATATATTTATTATTTATAATGGTGTATGTTTGTTTGTTAACAACCTTGTTTACGTTCGGTTTCAAGCAGTAGAATATTTGTGAAGAATAACTGACGGGCGACAGATCAGGCACTACCGTTATGGTCACGACGGAGCCGTCGAGGGTCTTCAGTCCAAAACACTTCAACTCTGAATGGAAATCTGCTGGTACTGAGATTGACTCTCTGAACTTCACGACGGAATGACAGCACCGGACCATCGTAATACGACGGACCATACAAAAACCCCGTTTACATGAATTTAACTCTCTAAACTTTGTGATGACTGAAGGACGGACCATCATAGACACGATGGGCCGTCATAGGTTGCGTAACCCCAGACTGGGTCGGAATTCCTAAACATTTTAAAGAGGTGTTATGCGGACTATTCATGAAAACAGTATGAAATTAGTGGGGTAAGTTTAATAATTCATTTACTTGGGGGTTAAAGGAGATAACTTTAAAAATAAATAATGGGTTTTCTTTTAGCATAATTGAATTATATGTAATTAGAGTAAAAGAAAAGAATCTGGAGAAGAACAATAAAAAGAAGCAAAGAGAGGGAGAGTTGAGCGAGCCAAGAGAGAACGAGAGGAATGCAGAAAGGCATTGGGGAGAGAGATGCTCGATCATGATTTGGGTGAGGTAGGTTATGGTTATTTCTCTGTGATAGATAAACTCTAATAGCGAGTTGATATGTATTGAGTCGCATGTAAAGTCTTCTATATGTTTGATTGGTGTTTGTAGTTGTGAATGTTGTAATTGTGGTGGATTGAATGATAACTGTCGAAGCTTCAGCCTTAAATCCTCTCTATTAAGATGACGCCTTGCATAAAGAAGACTTGAGGAAAAATAAACATACGGTTGGTAACTATGGCGATCGGTGAGTGTCACGTTCCAATCACGGTAGTAATAGTGGATCGGATTGTTCACGTTCCGAAACCGTAAGCATTAGGGGACGAAGTGTCACGTTCCGACACTGGTGAGTAATAATGGAGCAGAGTGTCACGTTCCGACATGTATGCATTAATTAGGGGAATCGGAGTGTCACGTTCTGACAGATTAAGAATAAAGAGAAGAATCTGAATTACGATAAACATACTCAATTTCGAATAACCTATTTACCAACTGAGTATGGGGTGAGGCTTGGTATTCATAGGGGTGTGGCGTTGGTGTGGTGTTGTTGCCAATAGTGCTTGTACTTGGTTGATTGCCACTTGTAAGTATGGTGGTTGATTTTATATTATTATAAGTATATATTGTTTTATATTTTGGTTGGCGATGAACCTACTCAGTACGTGTCCTGTACTAACACTACTTTTATTTCATTCTTGTTATTTTGTGGAGTGCAGCGGAGCTGCTACCATGACTTCGACTTGTCTCAAACTCTAGACCGTCGCCAGCACATCAAATTTCAGGGTAGGCTATTAGTCCTAGATAGGCTGGATTCTCTTCGTCACGTCTTGATGTCTGTGAAGTTTGGACAGGACCATCTTTCTACTTATTTTAGTTCTTAAATATCTTAGACGTAGTAATTTGAGGATAGCGGTTCTTGATGTGATGGACTTTCAGATTTCTGGGTGATGCTAAGTATTATACTATAGAAGCCTTATTTAAGTTTGGTGATTAATGAGTTTTGGATCTTCAGCATTTTATTTACTATTCAAAATTTATATACTGAATAAACGTTGGAGGTTAGATGTTGGTGCGCTCACATAGTAAGATTAGTGTGGTGCCACTTGGCTCTTTTGGGTCATGACAAACGTGGATCAGTGTGTTAGGTAGTTGTTCTCATCACACAAGAACGAGTCTAGTAGAGTCTTGAGGAATGGTAGGGGATCCCTTACTTTTCTTTAAGAGGCTATAGGATTCTTTAGGAAAAACTCCATTATGTCGTTTCTTGCGGGTGATATTGGATCCAATTGGTATAACCAGGGGTGATCAAATGGGTTGTATGACATCCTCACTCGATCGCAGATAGTAGAACTAGAGAAACAACTGTGCCAACACCAAAACCATGGGCAAGAAAGGGTGCGTCAGAGCCACATTGGGTAGTAACTCGAGGGAGGAGTGTGGCAAGAGGTGTGGTACGAGGTCGCACGAGGACGTCTTCCTAGAGGTAGAGGACAAACACTTAGTCCAGCTAGTAATAGGGCGGTTGACTACTCCACCGAATGATGATGCTTAGGTAGTGCCCCCGGTAGTAGAGAGGGTGATGAGGAAGGGAAACGAGCAGGTTTGCAAGATTAAGGAATTACCACCCCAGCTACCCAGGATTATTAATCAGGTTCTTGCTGAGCTTAGCATCTATTTGATCAAGGACCAGACACCTCCAGTGTTTTCTGCACCAGCACCTCGGGTTCCGGAGTACAAGATGCAGCTGACTGTGACTCCCCGACTAAGGAGGCCTCATTGGAAGTAGGCCACATTTCCTCGATTGACCCTACATCGGTCTTAATTGCGAGCTGATCAGCATGAAACTTTTCACTACAATTCTTAAGTTGAACCTCCAGTCTTCAAGGGTGGCATGAATTGAGGATGCCTATGATTTTCTAGGTGATTGTCATGAGTGCTACATAAAGATGGAAATAGTAGAATAGATTCGGTGTTGAGTTTGTGACCTATCAGTTTCAGGGAATGCCAAATGTGGGTGGCGGTCGTACTGTTGAGTGGCAACCAGCACAAGCACCACTAGACTTGAGCATCATTTTCTAGCTTATTATGGAGAATATATACCCCAGACTTTGAGGTAAAAGAGGAGAGATGAGTTCCAAGCCTAGAGAAGGTAGGAGGTCTCTTGTGCTTTGAGGCCAAATTTTGTGCACATCAAGGTATTGCAATCAGCTGTGACTGTCTCACAAGAGCGGATTCGCCGCTTATGAAAGGATTTGAGGTCAGATTTGGTGATTCCAAACCTTACAGGTAGCTACTGCAGCAAAATCCTGTAAGGAAGTGGTTGATTTTAGTAGATAGAGGTCGGGTGAGGGGATGAAGCAAGAGACTTCACCACAGCATCGATATTTAAAGAAGTTTCGTAAGGAGGGTTGATTTTAGTGGTTCTACCCGAGTAGGGCCAGGCAGTGCTCAAGAGGTTACCAATCCCGACTATTCAGTCTTCAAGGCAGGGCTTGAAGCTGGGGGTCAATAGCAGACCAGCCAGCATCTCTCTGCGTTTGGAGGTACAACCTATCCCTAACTTCGTCCTCATTCCACAAAGTCCTCATGCTTGACTCCGGAATTTTTATGGATTGTGAGGAGATGGACATATTAGGACCCGGTTATTGTCAAAAACAGAGTTACAGACCCCAATAGTAAGAAGGTAGAGGTGGTCATGGGAGAGGAGAGCCTCCATTGGAGGACGTGGTGGCCAGGTAATGGTGGTCACCAATCAACCGGGGTGGTGGGAAGCTGGAATGCTATGCCAGCGCAACATGATATGGGAAATTGGAAGACAGGTGATAGGGCCCATTGTTATGCTTTCCCCGGAGGTCTGAAGAAAGAGACATCTGATGCTGTGATCACAGGTAATCTTTTGGTCGGTGATGCATGGATTAGGTATGTTGATCGTGATCAATATTTTCATATGTATATTCCACAGTTGCTACTGGTCCTTGATTTACATTGTGATTTTATTACACATTCCTATTCGTGTCTCTACTATGGGGTGAGTCTGTGATAGTTGAGAAGGTGTATAGGTCTTTCCTTGTGAATTTTGCTAGGGAGCAATACCTACTTGTAGATTTGATATCCTAGAACTGGTTGATTTTGATGTAATTCTGGGTATGGACAGGCTTTGCCCAAATTTTGCAATCGTAGAATAAGCTTAAAACTGTGACATTGCTCCATGCATGAGACAATCCGCTAGTGTCGGCCGGGATGACTACATTTTCCACCCCAGTGTTATATATCTTTTCTTCACGCTAAGAGGATGGTAGTAAAGGTTGTTAGGGCCTTCTTGGACACATCTCAGGATTGATACTTCCAAAAAGTACTGCGATGAGTCTATTTAGGATATAGTCTGTGAGTTCTCGGGATGTGTTTCATGCAGACTCATGGTATATGCCACCGGTTCGGGATATTGATTTTTGTATTGATCTTGGATGCGCGGTATCTCGCCCCATTTCCTCCCCTCCTTATAAAATGGCCCAGGCTTAGTAAGGGAGTTAAAGGCCCAATTAGGAGTTGCTGCTATGTAAAGGTTTATTAGCCAAGGGCATCCCGCTGTGGGTGACGACTCCTATTTATTTGTGAAAAAGAGGACTGGGAAGCTTTCGGAGTGTTGTGCATAGCCTACAGGCAGCTTAATAAGGTAACTATTAAGAACAAGTATCCTATTCCTCCGAATGAAATTATTTGTTCGATCATTTACAAACCGGTGCTTATGTCTTCTATAAATGGACCTGGCGATCCGGTTTCATCAATTTGAAAATACGGGCAGCAGATGTGCAACGACTTGGCCTTTAGAACTAGGTATGGGCATTACGAATTCTTAGTAATGTTCTTTTGGGCATTACGAATTCCCTTGCGCTTTCATGAGACTGAATAACGGGATTTATAAGCAATATCTGGATTCTCTTGGTCATTGTATTCATTGATGATTTACTGATATATCAAAGAGACAGGAGGAAGGAACATGAAGAGTATTTGAGAATTGTATTGGAAGTGTGAGGCAGGAAAAGGATTTATGATAAATCTCTAAGTGTTAGTTTTGGCTAGATCTGTGTCCTTTTTGGGGCACGTGGTTTATAAGGATGGGGTGATGGTGGATCCTTCTAAGATTGAAACGGTCGTTGTGCAAGAGTTGGACAAGACCTAACACTGTTACAGATGGTAAGGAGCTTTGTTGGTTTAGCTAGACTACACATGTCGATTGGTCAAGGGATTTCGATTTCCTCTATTGCCGCAGCTAAAAAATTTGGACTAAGCAGAATGTTCCCTTGTATGGTCGGATAAATGTGAAGATGTTTTCAGAAACTCAAGCCTTTGTTGGACTACTGCATCCCATCCTTACCTTGCCATTGGAAGGTAAGAATTAATTGTTCTCCAAATACTGTATTGTATTTAGGTACTCAGTAAAGGTTTGAACATAGTAACTTAAACTAAACTAATTAGCCTTAGAAAGCCTATAAGTTCTCCAAATATTTAATGTTTTAAATTTAGTGGGGAAAATAGCGTTAGAATTAAGTTAAAAATTAATCATTAGAATAGAAGTATTGAGTTGCCAAATACGTAAGGTTATTTCGTGGTGAATAAGTTAGAAATAAGTTAAAACCTAAATAAGTAGACCTACAACGTCTTTAAATTCTACAAATAATTAATTTTGATTAGTTGGTAAATTAGTGTTAGAAGAAGTAAAACTTAACTAACTACCCACTTGAAAGTTTGTGAAAAAACCTTTCAAACAAGTAATGTAATTTCTTGGTGAATAGTGATAGAAGTATAGTCAAAAACTTAATCTAATTAGACTTAGAAAAAAATGTAAGTTCTCAAATAAGATAATGGATTTATTGGTGAATGTAGTGTTTTAATTACGTTAAAAATAACTAATTAGGACTTAGAGGAAAGGTATTAAGTTTTCAAACTAAGTTAAATGTGGCTTTAGTTGATGCAATATAGTGTTTTAGGTTAAGTTAAAACCTTAACTGATTGACTTAGAAAGTTTTTTAAATTTTCAAAACAAGTAAAGTAATTTGTTATTTCGTAGTCGTAAGTGATAAGTGTTTTTACAACTAAGTTTAAAACTAACTAATTTAGACCTTAGAAAAAATATAGTTATCAAATCAGTTAATGTGAATTAGTTGGTAATATAGTGTTTGTATTAAGTTAGTAACTTAACTAATTTAGAATTAGAAGCCTTTTAGTTCTGAAAATAAGTTAATGTGATTTAGTGGTAAATATAGTGTTGGAGTAGTAGTAATTTTATGTAAGACCAGAAGGTAATTTTTTGAAAAATTTTGAATTATTTGCTGAACTTGAGTTAATTAATCGATATTTTATGGGCTAAAGTGTATAATTATTTAAGACCCTAACGTTAGCCTATATTTAATAAAAAATGTGGGTAAAACCTATCAGTTTTAGTACTTACATAATTCAGAAAAAAAAGGGGCGAAGAGTTTCTATTTACTTGCGGCTACGAACATCTTAAGGTAAGTTTTATCTCCTTTAGTTTCTTATTTCTGCACATAGATGTGCATACATATCAATTTTATATTGTTAATTATATATATGTGTATAACAAGGAATGAAGATTGCATGTGAATAAAAAAAAGAAAAAAAAGAAGAATTTGAATAAGAAATCACGTGAATAGTTGAAAAGTTTTGAAAATATTTGAATCAATTGTTAGTCGGTATTTAATGCTTAGTTATGATTATTTGGTTACTTTGACTATATAAATAATTTAGTGTGTATTGCTGGAAAGAAAAAAAACAATTAAAGAAAAAGAGAAAAAAACAAATGGCATGCATGCTATAATGTGAGGAAATTAATGGATTGCTCTTAACGTGGCTCCTGGGAAACTTTTATCACTAAATTAATGCAAAATTTTGGATAGTGATTGCTACATTATGTGTGGTTAGTAATTAAGAATTAAAAAAAATTGGAGATATAGTGAGGGCAGAAGTAGTCTTAGGCTCAAGGCTGTGGTTTCCGTGGATGACAGATAATTTAAGTAATTCTATTCTATCACATTTATGAGTTTTTAAGTTGTGGTTATATTAAGATCGGTGGTAGAATTAAATATAAGATCTATCGATATAAAAATATCATTTGGGGTTTTTATAGTTAAAGTTAATTGTCATCAAGAACTAAAACACCAAATTATAAATTGGGTGAATTTGTAAGGTTAAGATTAAACACAAAAAAGTGTGAGTGTTGTTAGTTCTGTTGTAACAGACCTTGTTATTAGTTTGTTTTGAGTCAGTAGAATTATTGTTGAATAAACACTTACGGGTCGACGGACCACGCGACGGACCGTCATGGTATGGACGGCCTGTGATGGACTCCGTGCCCATACTTGCGGAAATTCCTTCTGATGACGTCTCATCCCTCGACGGCGTATACGAACCGTCATAGGCACAACGGTCCGGTCGAGGGTCTTCGTTCCAACAAAACTAGAACAGTAGTGGGGAAAGAGCCCCCGGGTCAGGTGGGGCGTTCTTCCCATCGTTGTAACCTCCCATGCATGCTATCATTACACTTTAACCCCCATAGGGTCGGCTGTGGGGGGTGGGCGGGGTGGGGGGGGTGTGGAGTACTGGATTACTCTCATGAACTTCACGACGGACCTGCAGCCACGGGCCATCGTAGATACGACCTGACCGTCACAAACTGCGTTACGCGACTGGTCGGACTTCCACTAAAATTTTAAAGGGGTTTGTTTTGGCTATTCAAATTATAATTATGAAATTAGTGGAGCGGGTAATTGTAAAAATTATTTTAGTTGGCGGTTTGGTTAAAGCGCGAAACTCTTAAAATTAATAGGGTTATTATTTACAATTTTTATAATTGATTATATGATATTAGGTACAAAGAATTGTAGAATGAAAAATAAAAAAAAAAAGAAAAAGCGCGAGAGCCGTGATTACGAACGAACAGATGCAAGCGACCTTAGACTTCAGATGAAACGGGTCAGTACGCATTGAGGAAAGCCAAAAGGCATTGGAGGAGGTAGTTTGACTTGATTTCGGTTTCTTCGGTGGAGGTAGTTTATGGTTTATTTCTATGGATAGATAAAACTCTAAATCGCAATTGATATTTATGAATGATATTGTAAAGTCTCCTATGTAATGATTGTGTGGTTTGATGTTTATTGATTGTCGTGGTGTATGTTGTAGGATTGTGTGGTTGTGGTGGACTATTAATTAGAGATGTTGAATTTCTAATCTTGACTCCTCTCTATGTAAAATGGACGCATTGAAATAAAAAGGCTTGATCGAAATAAAATGATGAGATAATTGGATCAGGGTCACGTTCTGACACAGTATTATTGGACGGAGTGTCACGTTCCGACACGGGGTATTATGGGATTTGGAGTGTCACGTATGACACGAATATAAGGATCGGAGCGTAACGTTACGAAAACAATAACATAGAGGAAAGAAATCTTGAAGTAACTTATATAATCAAAATCAAAGAACTGTTTCCCAATGTATGAGTTTAGGGTTTCTTTCGTTCGACCGAGTTTTCATAGGTGTGCTTGAAATGGTGATGATGGTGTACCTATTCATGGTGTTGTTGTGAAGGTTAATGAGGTTGTATTGTTTGCCTAAATGTTAAGTATTGTAGTTTGCTGTTATACTATTTTTTAATATACACTGATTTCTATATTTGAGTGTTGGCGATGAGCCTACTCAGTACGTGTTCCTTGACTGACACTACTGTATTTTCTTCTTGATATTTTTGTGGTGCGAGTGGCAGCACGTGTACAGTCGACTTCGGAATCCCTCAACTCTAGCCAAGTCTCAGCCACGGATCAGATTCAGGGGAGCTATCATTCCTAGCGTGGGCTGGATTCTCTCCTTCAAGTCTGGATGTCTTGAAAGTTCGGATAGTGGACTATTTGGTTACTTATTTTAGCTTCTGAATACCTTAGACTTTGATTTTGAAGTGAGTAGATAGATGTTCTGATGTGATGACTTCATAGATTTGGGGGGCGTATAAGTATTAAACTATAAGAAGTTTATTTAGTTGATGACGTTAATAAGTTATTGGATCTTCCGCGATTTAATTTTTTTGACTATTCATGAATTTGATTATTACTAGTAAATGATTGGGGTTTAGATTTGTTGGTTCCCCTTACCTAGTAGGATAAGGGTGGGTGCCACTCTCGACTCGTTTTGGATCGTGAGAAAATTGGGATAAGAGCGTTAGGTTCGTTGGTCTCATCACACAAGACGAGTTTCTGTAGAGTCTTGCGGGAACGGTAGGGGGCGCCCTATTTTTCTTTGAGAGGCTATAGGACTTTAGGGAAAACTCCATTCTATTCTTTCTTTCGTTGCTATACTTGGATCCAATTGGTATGTCTAGGGATACAATTGGGATCTGAAATCCTCACTCTATTTAGCAGATGGTTAGAACTAGAGCTGGCAACAACTGTGGCAAACACCAAACACGGGCAAAGACAGGGTGCGTCTGAGCAAACCATTGGGGCTTGTAGCTCGAGGGGGAGCAAGTAGCAAGAGGCCGTGGTACAGGTCGCAGCGAGGACACCCTCTAGAGGTAGAGACAAACATTGTGCAGCTAGTAATAGGGAGTATGACTCCTCCCATCCGACTGAGAGTAGTGAGTGAGGAGGGTGAAGAAGGGGAGGGCGAAAATGGCAGGGTTCATGATTAGGACATTACCACCCAGACCTACCCAGAGAGAGGATGATTAATTAGGCTTCGTACTATCTTAGAGGGTTATATGATCAGGGCCAGAACCTCTAGTGTTTTCGTTGACACCAGCACCTCAGGTTCAGGAGTATAAAAATGTAGATGTTGTGGCCTCCCGGCCATGGATGCATCATTGGAAGTACGCAAGTTCCTCGATGACATACAGGTTTTTTTAATGACAAGTGATCAGCATGAACTTTCACTAAATTCTAAAGTTGAAACCTCCCGTGTTCAACGGGTGCTGAATATGAAGCTGCCTATGATTTTTCTGGTTGATTGTCAGAGTTGCTACATAAGTGGGCATAGTTAGGAACGTAGTCGTTGTCGAGTTGTGACCTATCAGTTACAGGCGGATCCAAACAATATGGTGGGTGGTCGTAGTTGGGTGTCAACCAGCCAGGCACCACCTATGACTGGGGCTCATTCTCTTAGCTTATTTATGGAGAAGTAGGAAGTATATACATCGGACATTGAGGGATAAGAGGAAGAGATGAGTTCCTGAGCCTAGAGCCAAGGCAGGATGTTTGTTGCGCTTAAGAGGCTAAATTTAGTGCACTAGTCCAGGAGCCCAACAACTTTGCTTCAGTTCACAAGAGCGGATGCGCGTTTTGTGAAAGGATTGAGGTCAGAGATTTACAGATCCCAGCCTTTACAGGTAGCTGTTGCAGCCACAAATCCTTTCAGGTCAGGGGAAGTGGTTGTTTTGTGATAAGACAAGTAGAGGGGGTGAAGCCTAGAGGATTCACCATGGCGTCGACACCTCTAAGAGGTTTCGTAAAGCGGAGGATGAGTTTAAGTTGTTCTTACCCAGAGGGCAGAGTTCAGGATGGTTACCCAAACCGCTCTATCAGTCTTCCCTGCAGGCTTAGCTGGGGGAGGGTTCATCGCCGCCCATTCATACTTTTTATGAGTTGGAGGTTATTCCAAAGACTTCTCATTTTCACAAGACCTATGCTGACTCCAGGAGTTGTTATGGAGGGATAGACGGGATATATTAGGACGGGGGACCAAGAGAATGGTGTCACCAATTCGTAGGGATGGCCGGGCAAAGTTGGAGACTACTGCGCCGTACTTGGTAGGGGCAATAGACAGACAGGGATAGGGCCCATGTTATGCTTTCCACGGGAGGTTAAAGCAGAGAATCTGAGCTGTTTATCACAAGTATCTTTCGGTTGTGATGCATGGCTTCTAATTTTTTATATTATTTGTCCTGGATCCATATTTTCATACGTATCTTCCTATTTGCTAATGGTTTGTTGATTTATATTGTTTGATTTGCTTGACATGCCTATCGTTTGTCTCTACTCCCTGTGGGTGAGTCTATGATAGTGGAGAAGGGTGTGTAGTAGCTATTGTCTTGTGACTTTTGTAGGGAGAGACCAATACTAATGTAGATTTGATTATTCTAGTGATGTTGATTTTGATGTAAATTTTGGGTAGACTTGCTCTCAAAAGTTGCAATCTTAGATTGTAATGCTTAAAATGTGACATTGGCCACAAAGGCCTGGGACAGATCCGTTAGTGTGGGAGGGGGCTATATTTCCACTCCAGTTCATATTATCTCTTTCTTCGTGCATAAGAGAATGGTAGTAAGGGTTGTTTAGCATTTTTGAACCATCTCAGGGATGAACTTTCCCAAGTACTTCGATTGAGTCGTCTCTGATATCCGCTGAGTTTCTGGATGTGTTTTTGTAGACTTCCTTGGTATGCACGGAAAAGGAGGATTATTTGATTTTTGTATTGATCTGGAGCCGGGTAACTCGCCCAATTTCCCATACCCCTTTAAGAATGGCTCAGGATGAGTTAAGGGAGTTTAATAGGCCCAAATTCAGGAGTGTGTTAGGTAAAGGTGTATTAGACCAAGTGCATTTCCCAGAAGGGTACTCCGTTTTCTGTTTTATTTGTGAAGAAGAAGGATGGAAGGTTTCGGATGTCATAGACTATAGTGTCAGCTGAAACATAAAGTAATATAAGACCACGTATCATATTCTCGCATTGATGATTTGTTCGATCAGTTACAAGGGCTTGTGCTCTTCTCAAAAATTGATCGAGGAATGAGATTAGGATATCATCAATGGAAAATACGGGCAGCCAATGTGCCAAGATGCTTTTCGAACAGGTATGGGCATTATGAATTCTTAGAATGTTTTGGGGCTTACGAATGCCCTGCTGCTTTAATGAGCCTGATGAACGAGATTTTTAGCCCTATCGGATCTTTTTGTTTTTATTTATTGATGATATACCGATATACTCAAAGCGCAGAAAGAAATTGAGGAGCATTTGAGAATCATTTGACGTTTTTGACGGAGAAAAGGTTTTATGCAAAAATTCTCCAAGTGGGAGTTTTGGCTAGATTAAGTGTCCGTCTTGAGGCACGTGGGTTTAAGGATGGCGTGATGGTGGATCCTTCGAAGATTGAAGCAGTGAAGAGTTGCTGGTAAAGACCTATGGAATGTTACAAAGGTAAGGAGCTTTGTTGGTTTAGCTAGATACTACCGTCGATTTGTCAGGCCCCCTAGGATGTGAGAAGATTTAGTGGAAAGAGGGAATACTTTCCTCCCAAATTTGACTAAGCAGAATGTTCCATTTGTATGGTCGGATTGATAGGTGATGAAAGAAAAGAAATTTTTCAGAAACTCAAGACCTTGTTGAACTACGGCCACCCAAATTTCTTACCTTGCCCAGTGGAGGTTAAGAATTTTATTGCTTATTGGTGATGCATCCTATTCGGGCTTGGGTGCAGTGCTAATGCAGGAGGGAATGTAATTGATTAGGATTTGAGTGGCAATTTTCAAAGGCGAATGAACGAACTATCCGACCCTGATTTGGAGTTGGCTGCCAGTTGTATGTTGTTATTAAGCAATGGAGAAATTATCTATATGGGGTCAAGTGTAAGTGTATATAGATCATCGAGTTTCACACAATATGTCTTTACTCAGAAAGATTTGAATTTGAGGCAGAGGAGGTGAATGGAACTATTGCAAGACGATGAATTACTATTTTGTATCACCCATGCAAAAGCTACTCTTGTAGGTAGGATGCTTTAAGTAGAAAAAGCAGGGAGCAGGGTAGCTTAGCTCACTACGGTGTTTCTAGACGCCCCATTGCTAGGAGAGGGTTCAGGACTCTGGCCCTAATGACTTATGAGGATGGCATTAGCTACTAATAAAGGAGATTTTGTCCTCTGCCGGAGGCAAGATCTGCCTTTCTTGGCAATGTAACGGAAAAAAAAAGTTTGCTAATAGAAGCTTGAGCCGAATTAAAATCGAGATAGGGTATTGCGAGGACGAGGCCCTAAAGAGGCCAAAATTGATGAGGACGACGTCTGAGAATTAAGGGAAGCAGGATGTGCTCCTAGTGTTGATGATTTGAATCACAGTTATTTTCTTACAGGGCCAATAGTTCAAGGTGGTTTATATACAATCGCTGGTGCAACAAGATGTATCGGACCTAAAGCAAACATTTTGGTTAGGTTAGAATGAAGCGTGACATTGTTGATTTTGTTTCCCCAATGACCGAATTGTCAGTCTGGTAAAAGTTATGAAAACCAGCGGCCCGGAGGCGAGACACTTCAGGAGTAAGGCACTCTCATTCCTGAATGATTAGCTGGGAAAGAATGCAAGGATTTCGTGGTTGGTCTTCCAAAGACATTGGGGAAGTTGTTCTAATTGGGTATAATTGTGACAGGGTTAACATAAGCTATCAATTCAGTCAGGTCAAGATACTTACAATGAAGAGAAATTAGTTCAAACTCTATATCTCAAAATGTTGATTGATGGAGTTTCACTTTCCATCATATCAGATAGAAGGTACGCAATTTACTTCATGTTTTGGAGAACATTGCATGCTGAATAAAGGTACTAGGATTTTTTGATGTTAGTACTGCATTTCAACCTCAGACCGATGGTTAGTCTGAGCGAAAGATTCAGGTGTTGGAGGCTCTGCAATTCGTGAATGTATGATAGGAATTTGGTGGTTAGGGGGATAAATTCTTACCCTTTAGCAGGTTTTCGTACAATAAACTTCATATCGAGTATTGATATGGCCCCATTTGCGGCATTGTAAGGGGGAGATGAGGTATACCATGGTGTTTTGAGGCAATTGCGGTTAGACCATTGGGGTATGACCTTTGAGGATATCATTAGAGAAAGTTATATTTATTCAAGGAAAATGAAGATCGAAAGGTCAGAGACTTGGATTTATGGACGTTGAACAAGTCGTGCTGAAGTTTTCACCCATGAAAGGTGTGATGCGATTTGGTAAAGAGACGGTATAAGTAAGTCTGAGGTATATTGGACATTGAAGTACTTAAGCGCGTGGGGGAGGTTGCCTATGAATTAGCTTTCTCCAGGAATGTCAGGAGTGACCCGGTATTTCATGTGTCTATGTAAAAAAAACTACCATGGGGATGGAAAACTACATTATGTTGGAGATGCAGGTCTTCTGTGAAAATTTGTTTATGAGGAGGAGCTGTTGTTGTTGCTATTCTAGATAGAGCGGTCCGCAAGGTGAGATCAAAGGAGATTCATCTATCAAGGTTCAGTGGAAGACTAGTGCCAGTTGAAGAGTCCACTTGGGAGAGTGACGGGTTGATATGCGAAGGAAGATATCCACGTCTTTTTACAGATTATGGTAGGTACTCTTTCTCGCCCTTACTTTTCTTATGTGATCGTTCGAGGCGAAATGGGTAAATTGGTATTAGTGTAAAAAACCTGTTTTTTAGTCGTTTTGAGCAGTAGAATTATTGTTGATAAACACTTACAGGATCGACGGACAACGCCACGAACGGACCGTCAGGTCATGAGGCCCTCTGATTGAACCCGCGTCCCATACGTGCGCAATTCCTTTGCCTGCTCTCATTCATTACCTCTCGATGGCAAGTTTAACGAACCGTCATAGGAATTGACGGTCTGTCAAGGGTCTTCATTCCAAAACACTTCAACTCTTGGAACGGGGTGGTTACTGGGTTGGGACTCTCTGAACTTCACGATGGACTATGCGCACGGACCGTCGGAGATTACTACGGACCGTCACCAACTGCGTAACCCCGACTTGGTCGACTTCCGCTAAAATTTTTAATGGGTGTTTTGGACTATTCATAATGATAATTATGAAATTAGTGGGGTAAATTATAAAAATTTATTTAGTTGGCGGTTTAAAGAGGAGATAACTTGTAAAATTTAAGAGTGGGGTACTTTTATCAATTTTTAAATTGATATATTGATAATTAGGGTAAAAAGAATATGTAGAAGAAAAAGAAAAACTAAAAAAAGAAAGAGGAGAAGAGCGTTGACAACCGAAGAACGCAAGCGACCTAGACTTTAGATGAAAAGGTTCCTAGGCATTTAGGAAAGCCAAAGGCATTGGAGAGGTAGCTTTCTGATTTCGGTTCGTCGGTGGAGGTAGGGTTGGTTGGAGGTAGGATTATGGTTTATTCTATGTGATAGATAAACTCTAAATAGCAATTTGATATGTATTGAATGTATTTAAAGTTACTATGTACTGATTGTGTGGTTGTAGTTTTTATTGTGTGGTGTATTGTTTATGATTGTGGGGTTGGTTGGCCTATATTAGAGAGTGTAAATTTCTAATATTTGAATCTCTCTATCCCATAAAATGACGCTTGAATAAATAAGGCTTGATGAAATAAAAATGATGAGATAATTGGGATCGGCAGTCCCCTGGAGTTACGCAATGGGAGAGGAGGAAGGAGACGCTGAAGAGACCGCAGTGGTCTCGCGTTGAACGTTCCTAACATTATTTTCTTCTCCGTGCCCGAGAAACGTGAAGTAGCAGGTATTATTGGATTCGGAGGTGTCACATTCGACACTGGGACTTAGGGGATTGGAGTGACAGTTCCGACCACGATTATATGGGTATTGGAGGTCCAGTTCCGACACAATAACATTTAAGAACAGGAATCTTTAATTACTTAATATACTTCAAACTCAAAGAACCTATTTTTTTTTCCCACATGAGTATGGTCGTGGAGACCTGAGTTCCTATAGTTTGTGCTTGATGTTGTCGATTGAGGTGTTCTATCATGGTTTTGTTGTCAATGGTCATGTGTGTATTGCTTGCTACCTGTTAAGTATTGTAGTTGATTTATACTATTGTTTAATATATACGATTTTCATTTTGAGTTGGACGATGATACCCTACTCCAAGTACGTTTACTTTTACAAATGACCCCTACTTGTATTTTCTTCTGGTTATTTTTGTGGAGGGCAGCATGTTTACCATCGACTTCGACTAGCCCTCAACTCTAGCCCCACGATGATCTCAGCAACATAAAGACTTCAAGGTGAGCTATCATCCTAGCTTGCGGTGGGGATTCTCTCCTTCACGTCTTGATGTCTTTGAACGTTCGAATGGACCATCTTTTTACTTATTTTATTTCTTAAATACTCTTAGAACATGGATAATTTGAGGATATATGTTCTGATGTGTGACTTCCAGATTTTCTGGGATAATAAGTATTAAACTTTAGAAGTTTTTGAGTTGATTACGTTAATGATGTTTGGATCTCCGCGCTTATTTTTATTTTTTTTACAATCCATAATTATTACTTGAAATGTTGGGGTTTATGATTTGTTGTTTGTTCGCCTCAACCTAGTAGGATAAGTAGTGGGTGTCACTCGCGCTTTTTTTGGTTCAGTGACATTCAGAAACCTTTGGAATATATACATGAATAGATCCCATTGGTCCAGAATCTCAACGGATGGAAGGATAAAGTCCAAGAGTAATTATTCGATTGGGTTAAGGCAAAGGAGAAGGGCTTTCAAACTCTTGTTAAGCGTATGAAATTGTTTTGTATTTCCTTGTGTGGTTGTTGAGAATGATTGGGAGACACTGTTGCTTATTGTTTGTGTTGTATTCCTTGCGTTAAATTGTGCTTTTTTATCAGACTGGTTTATCTCCTCATTTTCATTTGAGAATGTCAATTGCATTGTATCTGAGACTGATTATGGTATAGGGTGTTTCATTTGAGGGTGTATCGAGCCGCCGTGTGTGGTATATTATTTCGAGGGACGTTATCGAAAGCCACGAAGGTTATATTATCGAGGGTCGTGTCGTACGCCACAACAGATGCATGGACAAATATGTCCCCCATGGGGTCCAGACTGAGAGCAGCGGGTGGGTCTCGGTAAGATTAAGACATGCATCATTAGAAGTGCATTGCATCTCATGGCTTTGACATTTATTAATTTTTGATGAACGTGAACACGTGTTGTTTTGTGATCTTCTGAGTGTTTCTATGTTGAAGATTTGGACTGTTGAATAGTGAGTTTGGCTATTGAGGTCAATGTGTAAAATGATAGAGTGTGGTTATTGAGTAGTGTGTTTGGTAAATTGTAAACTGTTAGGTTGTAGCATGGAGGTTTAGATAGGGTGTAAGGAGTACCTGTATTTTTTCCACTTAACTTGTGTAGAGGTTTGCTTGTTGGGTACAGCGTTGTTTGGTACTCACCCCTTGCTTCTACAATTTTTTTTTGTAGGTTACGAGCCCGAATCTTCCTGACACCTGTCATTCTTTTTGTTTCCGAGGCATCTTGTGGAGGGTTGTGAGGTAGCTGCTTGTCATCTCAGCAAACTTTCCTACTCGAGTTTATGGCTTTCTTTTTACTTGAAAGACAACTTCATTTTAGACTTCTATTTTATTCCAATTCTAATATTCACATTAGAGTCTTGTGCACGTGACAACCTGGTTTTGGGGATTGAATTAATATGACTTGGTTTCATACTAGAAATTGTTGTTGGATTATCATTTACTTCCGCCCTTTGTTAGATATTGGGTTTTAGGCTTACTTGTCTTGGTGGGATAAGACAAGTGCCATCACACCTATTTTTGGGTCGTTAAAAAATGGTATCAGAGCCCCAGGTTCATAGGTCTCACGTGTATGCAAGACGAGTCTACGTAGAGTCTCAAGGATCAATACGGAGACGTCTGTACTTATCTCTGAGAGGCTATAACGATTACTAGGAAAATTCCTTTTTTTCATTCTTTCTCATCGTGCGTAGTCACAATCTTTAGTACTGAGTTGTTGTATATTCTTTTGACAGATGACGAGGACTAGAACTATTATTACTATTACTGGTGGTAGAAGATGGGAGGCCACCTTCGAGTGGCATTGTTGTAGGATGGCCCCACTAGAGGTAGGGGTAATCTGCGAGCTAAGGTCGTGCTAGTAGTACGACAGTAATCCAGAGGTGTGGACTTGGAGAAGCCAAGCACCAGTGAGAGGTCGTCTAGAGAGTTCTCTACAGAACCTCAGATATGACAGAGATGACCAGGTTCCTCCTCCATGATCCTGTAGTCACAAACAGAACACCCTTCTTATCAGATACACTATGAAGGTTGTAGTGTGCTATAGGTTGCTTTTTCTCAGGGTGGTGGTACGACTCTACCACACCACATGACTCTCGTACTCAGAGAGGGGGCTCAGACCCAAGAGCATCATCAAGCTCCAGTTGTTCAGGATGCTATGGGGCAACTTACCATAGATCCCGCGGTTCAAAATCATGTTTTGCACCATGAAGTTGGGGGTCCAAGTTTCCTCGATGGTTGTTCTGACAGAGGATGAGCCAGCGTAGGTATGAGATATTTTGAAAGATGGACCCAACCATTTTAAGGGTGGTAGAGTGAGGACGTCATGAGTTTTTAACTAACCTGCCGAAGTTACTAGAGGTGGTTGGGATTGGCTGAGTCACATGGGGTTCGGATATGCTACCTCCAGCTTCGTGGACCAGCGGAGAATAAAGGTGAGACTTATTCGGGGGTTTGCCAGTTGATCTCCTCTTTACTTGGGAGCATTTTGCTATTGCATTCCAAATCATTTTTCCCATTGGAAGTGAGAGAGGAGAGTCGCTTGAGGTTTGAGAGTATGAGAATGAATGGTTTATCGGTTACAGGTTTAGGAGGCGCGTTTTTGGCCAGTCTTCTAGCATAGCGTTGTCCTTATTTCCAATAAGACATAGAGGATCCGCAGATTTGGTGAGGGGATTGACTTTCTTTCTCTATTAGGTCGGTGTTTCGGGCACTAGGGAGGGTCTTCTTCCAGTCTATTGTGACACCGCCAAAGAGGAGGAATTGATGGGAGAAAGGAGTTTTGGGGACCCTAAAAGAGCCTGTAATCAGCTATTTTCATGGTGCAATCAATCTGGAGGTAGGGGTCAACAGAGGTGAGTTGTCTTTAACACTGGGGACCTATTCAACATCCATGCTGAAATTTGAGGGTGTCGAACCTCTAGGGGGTTCTTATAGCCCCGGGTCAGGTCTCTTACGGTTTTACACCAGCGACCTAAAATGGGAGGAAATTAAGTGGTTTTCAGGGTCGCACCCACAGTTCCCAGGTCAGAGATTTTGTTTTACTAACTGTGGACATCCCACGATCATCTATGCGGCAGTGTACTTTCTCAAAGAGGTCGTGGTGGGCCGTCGCTAATTCTTCACTCCAAACTAGGGCCACCAGCACCACCGGGTAGAGGTCTTGGCAGAGTTCAGTCAGGTAAGTTGATAGAGTTTCTAGTAGTTGGGGTGTTTGCAACTCAGCAGAGTGGAGGTAGAGGTACCACCCAGATGAGGTGGACGAGGAAGCCCACTGCTATGCTTCTTCCCCGGGAGACCTACGGCGGAAACCTCTTACAGCTGATCATCCCAGTAATGCCCTCAGACCTGCTTTGTTGTTTGATCCAGTTCTAACATTCTCTTATGTGTCCTACGTATTTTGCTGCTAAATTTATATGATTGTGATATCATGACTTACCTAATTCGTGTTTTCTACACCCGTGGGTAATCCCTTAGTGGTGGATCATGTATTGATCTTGGTCTTGTTTCTTTGCTGGGTATGACCTTGGGTAAGACTTAATCATTTCCTAGGGAAGGTGGACTTTGATGTTATCTTGGATATGGATTGTCTTTCCTCCTTACATGTTTTCCTTGATTGTAACGCCCAGACTTCTGACTTTAGTAATGCCTGTTGTCTGAGTTTCAGTGGAAGAGTTGTGGTTCTTAATCCTCGCAAGGTCATCTCTTTTTAATCCGTGCTCAGAGATGGTGGAGAAGGAGTGTTTGTCTTACTTATCTTTTACCTCGGATACTAAGCGTCGACCCACCTCCCATGGACTCTTTCCCGTGATCCGGAGTTCCCGATTGTATTTCTTTCGATCTCTTCTCCAAGTGTTCCTCCATAGGATATCGCTTTTGCTATGGATTTGAGCCGTGCACTACGACTAATTTCTATCTCTCCATATACCGTATGGCTCCAACAGAGTTGAAGAATTGAAGGTCAGTTGCAGATTTATTGCGTAGGGTTTTATATTCGCCCTAGTGTGTCACCTTGGTTGTGCCCCCTGTATTATTTGTGAAGAAGAAAGATGGGACTCTGAGAATGTGTATTGATTATATACAGTTGAACAAGGTAACAGTGAAGAATAAGTATTTTCTTTCTTCCCGCGTATTGGGATGACTTATTTGATCATTACAGAGCATCATTGTTTCTAAGATTGTTTGAGGTCTCGTATCATCAGTTTACAAGATTAGGTGCATCCGATATCCCTAAGACCAACTTTTTCATCGACCCGGTATAGCATTTGAGTTTTCTAAGGTGATATCATTCGGATTGCTATAGCCCCTGTAATTATTTCATGGAGTTGATGAATGGGGTGTTTTTCGACCATACCTGATTCTTTTTTCAATTGTTTTCAATCGATGACATCTTGGTTTACTCAAAGACTGATGAGGAACCATGTACGACACCCTAAGGATTGTACTCAGAGGTTGAAGAAGAAAGTTGTATGGCCATTTCTCAAGTGTGAGTTCTTCTGGCTTACTTCTTGACATTCTTTGGACACGTGGTGTCAAAAGAGTGTGATTGAGTTATACGACCAAGATTGATGCAATTCGGGGCTGGACGCGACCTACTTCACCATACTGAGATTATGAGTTTTTATGGGATGGCAGAGCTTATATCGACGATTTGTTTAGAGTTTCTCTCCAAATGCAGCTCATTAACTAGTTAACTCGACAGAATGTGTGTTGTAAGTGGTCTATGATTGTGAGCAGAGCTTTCAAAATCTAAGACTTGTTTTAGTCTTCTCCCATGTGACTCTACCGTGAGGAAGGTGTAGACTTTACTGTGTATTGGGTGATGCTTCAGGATGTGTTGGGGTGGTTGTTTGATGCGAAGGGGAAGTGATTGCTTTTCTTCATGGCAATTGAAGTCCCATGAGAGAACTAACCCTGCTAGGTCTGGAGGTGGCGGCTGTGGGTTTTGTACTTAAGTATGGGCGTCATTATTTGTATGGAGTGCATGTGAGATCTTCATGGATCATCGAGGCTTCCTCATCTCTTTACCCGAGGGATTTGAACTTGAGGTCATGTAGAGGCTTGAGTTGCTGAAGGACTATGAATGTGACCATTCTGTATCAACATCGAGGAAGGCGCAATGTTTGGCCGATGGCTCTGAGTAGAGACTCCTAGCTGGGAGTCTTGCAAGCGATTAGAAAGAGTAGAGAACAATTGGCTAGAGAATGTGCAGATATTAGCTAACAGTCCTGGTACGCTTGTTAAGATTTCAAAGAAAAAGTGATGGATGTTGCTTTTTATTGAGGCTTCGGTCTTCTTTAAGAGTCGAGCCATCCGTGACAGACCAGTTGTGATTATGAAAAATTCTGTCTTTATTTGAGAACAGTATTGAGTGGGGGAATCTAAGGAGTTGTCCCTTGATTCTGCATGGTGTCTACGGATCGGATGAAGGATTTGTGTTCCTAGACCGGCGATTTTGATGTAGATTTATTCTTGAGGAGGCCCATTGTTCTCGTTATTTCCATCCATCGGTGAGCGGCGAGATGTACGCATGATCTGAGTCAACATTAACTGGGGTGTGGATGAAGAGGGATATTTCAGACTTTGTTGCGGTGTTTGACTTGCCAGCAGTCCAAGGTGTGAGCACCAGTGTCACCCCCCAGGGGGTGTAATCTCAGAGGATGCCTATTCCTACTTGGAAGTGGGAGCAGACTACTATGGATTTTATTGTGGGTTTTGTGCCTCCTCACCGTGGGTGGTTATTGGCTCCATTTGTGTTATTGTTGATAAGGACTAAGTATTCCACTTCTTCCTGTTCGGGTGAAAGTATATCGGCAGAAACGATAGCCGGCTATAATATCAGCAGATTGTGCGACTACATGGCGTTCCGATTCTATCATATCAGATCAGGGTTCAATATATTTGCTTCTAATTTCTGGAGGCAATACAACATGGTCTGGGTACTCAATTAGATATGAGGTCGGCATTTCACCCTAGACCAGAATGGTCAATTTGAGAGGACGCATTAGGTATTAGAATAATATGCTTCGAGCGTGTGTGATCGATTTGGTGCTAATGAGATCAACATTGACCATTAGCGGAGTTTTCTATAGAAAACAGTTATCACTCTAGTATCCGATGGCCCCAATTTGAGGCGGTGTTATGGAAGACGGTGTAGGGTCTCCGATTGGTTGGTTTTGATTTGCGGAGATGGACTCTTTGGATAGCAGACTTGCTTAAAGAGGCTATGGATCAATCTGTCATGATTCAGTATAGAATTATTGCCTCAGAATCGACAGAAGAGTTATGCAGATCGGAGAGTTAGAGCCTTGGGTGTTTATGGAGGGTAGATCATGTTTGGTGGCTCCCGAGTATCTCCCATGAAGGTTTGTGATGAGGTTTGGAAAAAAAAACTGGGGCAAGCTTAGCCCTATGTTCATTGGACCTTTTGTGAGATTTTGAGCCGAGTGGAGAAGGTTGCCTATAAGTGCGTGCCACCTAGTTTGTCGTCTCAGTTTGTTTTCATCCTGTTTTCTATGTCTCTATGCTTCGAAAGTAATATTCCGGATGGATCTCATGTTCTTTCACTTGACTCTGTGGAGTTGGGGTGCAGACGTGGCATTTATAGGAAGGAGCCTATAGTCATTTGGATCGGCAAATTCGACGCTTAGGAAGGACCAAAGAGATTGCTTCATTGAAGGTTCAAATGGAAGCAACTGACAGTTGGAGATGCGAACTTGGGAGACTGATCTTACAATGCGTGACCAGATAATCCTCACTTTTTGAAGCTTCAGGTATTACTTTTATCTATGTTTTTTTTTTTGTTTTGGTTTTTTTTTGTTCGAGGCGAACATTATTTTTTAGTGGTGGATAATTTAATGACCCGGAAGGTCAAGTTTGAAATTTTGTATATTTGCTTAACTTGAGTTATTAATCGATAGTTTAAAGTTATGGTCTAAGGGAAATTATCTTCAGCCCTATACGATTTAGGCTATATTTAATAAAATATGTGGGTAAAACCATCACTTTAGTACTGTAAGAAATTCAAAAAAAAGGGGGCGAAGGGTTTCTATGCCTTTGCGGGCTACGAACTTCATAAGGTAGTTTCTTCTCCTTTAGTTTCTTATTTCTTGCCATAATGTGCATCACATATCAATTTTTATATAGTTCAGTTATTCTATATGTGTATAACAAGACTGCAAGATTGATGTGAATACACAACAAAACGAATTTGAATAGACCTCCGTCACATTCTTCAAAAGTTTTGAACGCTCTTGAATACATGTTAGTGGGTATTTAATGCTTAGTCTTTGTGATTATTATTTACTTTGACTCTTAAACATTCATGTGTTAATTGCTGGAAAGAAAAAAAAACACTTAAAGAAAAGACAAAAAACCACATGGCATGCTGCTATATAAGTATAGGAATTAATGGGTTGCCTCTCATTATGGGACCTAGAAAATTTTATTCACTAAATATGCAAATTCTTGGATAGTGATTGCTACATTATGTGTGGTTTAGTATTAAGAATTAAAAAAAATTGGAGATACCGTGAGGGCAAGAAGTTTCTTAGGCTCAGTCCGGTGGTTTCACGGGATGACAAAAATTTAATTTAATTTCTTATTCTTATTCACATACTCAATGAGTTAGTTTTTTGTCATATTAAGATCGGTAATTAATATTAGATCTCTCATAGTTATTAACTATCATTTTGGGTTTTGATAGTTAAATATGTTAATGGCATCCGAACTACAACCGGATTATAAATTTGGGTGAATTTTTTAGTTAAGATTAAACACAAAAAGTGTGAGTGATTTTAGTGCTAACCTTGTTGTGAATATATAACTTGAATAGATCCATTTGTTTCATAGAAGCTCACAACGTATAGGGAAGACTCAATCAAGAGTAATTATTTGATTGACTAATGCAGTGGATTCTAAACCTTGTAAGCATATGAATTCGTGTATATTCCTTGGTGGTGTTGAGAACGATTTGGAGACTTGTTGCTCTTATTTGTTAGTGTTGTATTCCTTGCTGTAATGTGCTTTGTTTCAATGGTTTCTACTCATTTTCATTTGAAGCATGTCAATTGCATTGTATCTGAGACTGATTATGGTATAAGGATGTATCATTTTTGAGGGTCGTTCGCGCTCCGTGATGATATTAATTTTGAAGGGACGTATCGCGGCCGCGAGGTTTACTATTATCGAGGGTCGTGTCGTACACCCGATAGCTGCATTGACCGATATGTCCCCCCTGGGGCCCGACTGAGAGACAGCGAGTAATGTAGCGTTAAACAGACATGCATCATATACTTGACCATTGCATCTCCTGGAATGCAACATTTTATTAGTGAGACTTGAACACGGATTTTGCTGATCTTGTATTGTTTCTTCTCTGTGAAGAGTGTGACTGTTGAATATTGAGTTTTTATTGAGAATGTGTAAACTAATAGAGTGTGGTTATTGAGTAGTTTGTTTGGTAAACTGTAAACTTTTATGCTGTAGCGTGGAGGACTGGATAGGGTGAAGAAGTACCCGTATTTTGTCCACTTACTTGTGTTTATAGTTTTGCTTGTTGGTACCGTGTGGTTTTTGATCCTCACCCCTTGCTTCTTACAATTTTTTTTTTTATGATTACGAGCCCGGATCTTTGTGAACAACCTGTCCATTCTTTTGCGTTTCCACTGAATCTTGTGAAGGGTTGTGAGGTAGCTGCTTGTCATCTCAGCAAACTTTGCCTACTCCAGTTTATGCCTCTGTTTTTTTACTGAAAGACAACTTCATTTATACTTCTATTTTCTTTCAATTCTAATATTCACATTAGAGGTTTGTGCAACGTGAACACTGGTTTTGGGGATTGAATTAATATGACTTGTTTTCTTTAACAAGAAATTGTTGTTGGATTATCATTACTTCCACACTTTGTTTAGATTTTTGGTTTTTAGGCTGCCTTGTCCTGGTGGGATAAGACAAGTCATCACACCTCATTTTTGGTCGTGACTTTAAACTTTACTCATTAGACGTAGAATTTTTACGTTCTTCAAATCCAGTTAATGTGATTTAGAGTTTGATGAATATATTGTTTGTTGTTTTAATAAAACTTACTAATGAGTCCGTATAAAGTCTTTCAGTTATCCAAATACGTAGTGTGATTTAGTTGGTGAATATAGTGTTAGAAGTAAGTTAAAACTTAACTAATTAGACTTAGAAAATTATTATGTTTTCCAAATAAGTCATGTGATTTAGTCGATGAATATAGTGTTTGGAAGTAAGTCAAAACTTAACTAATTAGACTTAAAAAGTCTTTAAGTTCTCCAAAATACTAAATGTAATTTAGTTTGTGAAAGTAGTGTTAGAAGTAAATTTAAACCTAACTAATTAGATTTAGAAAGTTGTTAAGTTTTCCAAATGAGTAATGTGATTTCGTTGGTGAATATAGTGTTTGGATGTAAGTTAAAACTTAACTAATCAAACTTAGAAAGTCTTTAAGTTCTCCAAATACTTAATGTGATTAAATTGGTGAATATGTGTTTAGAAGTATGTTAACGTAAACTAATTACCTTAAAAGTCTTTAAGTTTTCTCCTTCCACAATTTATGTATTTAGTTTGTTATACAGTGTTAGAAGTAACTTAAAACTTACTAATTTAGACTTTTAAATTAGTTAGTGTTTTGCCAAACAAGTAGGTGATTTTTTGGTGAATAGTTTTTCGGAATATGATAAAATTTAAGTAATTAGACCCCGAGAAAAATTGTTAAGTCTTCAAATAATAATGTGATTTAGTTGGTGAATATGTGTTTGAATTAATTAAAACTTAACTGATTAGACTTAGAAAGTCTTTAATTTCTTAAAATAAATAATGTGATTTAGTTGATGAATATAGTGTTTTAGTTAAGTTAAAACTTCATAATTAGCCTTAGAAGTCCTTTAAGTCTCCAATACTTATTGTGATTTAAGTTGATCAGTAAAGGTTTGAAATAAGTTAACCTCAACTAATTAGCCTTAGAAATTCTTTAAGTTCTCCAAATATTTAATGTGATTTAGTTGGTGAATATGTGTAAGAAGAAGTTAAAAGTTAACTCATTTAAATTAAAGGTTGTTAAGTTTTCCAAACAATAGTGTGATTTCCGTTGGTTAATATGGTTAGAAATAAGTAAAAACTTAACTAATCAGACTTAGAACGTCTTTACATTCTCCAAATACTAATGTGATTAGTTGGTCAATATAGTGTTAGAAGTAAGTTTAAAAACCTTAAACCAATTAGACTTAGAAAGTTTTTTAACTTTTTTTCCTAACAATTAATGTGATTTTACTACTGTCTGAAAGTGGCTAGAGATAAGTTAAAACTTAACCATAGACTAAAACAATGTCAAAATCCTTTAATAAGGTTAATGTGATTTAATTTGGTGATATATGTTTGATAAATTAAACTTAACTAGACTTATGAAGTCATTATGTTCTTCAAATAAGTTAAGGTGGTTTTAGTTGCATGAATATCGTGTTTTAGTTATTTTAAACTAACTAATTAGACTGAGAAGAACTTTAAGTTCGTCTCAATAATTTATCTGGTTTAGTTAATGAATAAGTGTTTTTAGTTAGTTTAAAAGGATAACTGATAGACTTAGAAAGTTGTTAGTTTTCAAAATAAGTTAATGTTTTCGTTGGGAATAGTGTTAGAAGTAATTTTAAAACTAACTAATTAGACTTAGAATTTTTTTTTTAAGTTATGTATTTTTGGTGAGATAGTGTTTGGAAGTAAGTTCGAACTTAACTAATTTTTCATGACTTAGAAGTCTTAATTTCTCGCATAAGTTAATGTGATTTAGTTGATGAATATAGTATTGTAGTTAAGTAAACTTAATAATTACCCTAACAAAGTCTTTAAGTTTCCAATACCTTAATGTGATTTAGTTTGTGAATATAGTGTTTGGGAAGTAAGTTAAAACTTAACTAATTAGACTTGGAATGTCTTTAAGTTCTTCCAAATTTTCACACTAACATTTCCTTGTGACTCAAGAACTATTCTTCCTTCTCCATGTTCCGCAGTATTTATTATGGAGCTGATCAGGATGGTATGAAAAGATAAGGGTGTTAAGAATAGAATGTGATCACGAGTATTGTATTGGTTTTGTATATTTTAGACTTCTATATTTTTTTCGAATTGTTTGATCGTCTTTTTAGTTAATTTGAGTTGGATGAAGTTTATTTTGAAAAATTTAATGTATATTTTTTTGAAAATATTGTGTTTGTTGTGTGGATAAAGTTTCTTTTAAAATAAATTGGGTTCTTTTTATATAATATACAGTGGGCTCTCAATTGCAGCTCAATGACGCAGAGCTAATTTTTTATCTAAATACCTACTTCCGGAGGTCGAATATAAAATAAGAATGAAATCCCGAATCTCAACAAGAGGTCAGAATCTAAAAAAAAATATCGACCTCCAGAGGTCAGAATCTAAATAATAAGAAATACAAATACCGACCTCCAGAGGTCGGAAACTGAAAATAAAAAATACAAATACCGACCTCCGGAGATTGGAATCTAAAAAATATGAAATAAAAATAACCACCTCCGAAGGTCAAAATCTAATAAATAGGAAATATAAATACCGACTAATGGAATTCAGAATCTAAAGAATAAGAAATAGAATAATACAATCCGACTGTCGATCCTGAAAAATAAGAAATAAACTACCGACTTCGAGGTCGTATTCCCTAAAATTTTATAGTTAGAACTTCTAACCTCTGAAGATTGGAAATACATAAAAATAAAAAAATTAAAAAGTAATCTTAAAAAACCGACCTCCAAAATCGGAAAATAAATCAAAAATTTTTCAACGAATAACTAAAATTGTACCCTCTACATTTCAGTAAATCCGACCTCCCGAGGTTCAGAATCGAATACCGACAACCTTTTCTGGCTTTAAGCTGGGAAGTGGTTTTTTGTCTATCGTTATTATATGAATCTGACCTCTGGAGGTCGTTATTTCTAGGCTCGGTTATTCACTATTTTTTATATGTAAGTTTTCCATTCTAATGAGTTAGAGCTGGAATGGGAAGGCGTGTTCAAATCCAACAAGCCAAATAGTGTTCCCATCTCAAAGCCAATAAGATGTTATCTATGGGGGTCTTTATATCACTCACTTAGTCGATTCAATGACTTAGAACATGAAGTTCCCTTCATAGCTTTGTGTCCATTTGAACGAGTTTCAGATGTCTTTCTGGAGGATTTACTAGGAATCCCTCCTGAATGCGAAATGAACTTTGTGTTCACTTTAGATCCCACACCAAACAAATTTCCAATCCCTCCTATAATCGGCTCCATCTCAACTCAGAAGAGTTTGAAGTTGCAGTTAAAAAGAATCTGTTGTTATACGGGATTCATCCAGCCAAGCATATCTCCCCATGGGGTGCTCCCATTTTTGTTTCGTTTTTAAAGAAAAACGGATGGAACCCTTAACACACACACATGTATCGATTATCGGCAATCAAAAAGTACTATAAGAACACATCCCTCTTTTCCCAGAGATTGGATTATCTAGTTTTTGATTGCTCCAAGGTTCAAGTTTCCTTTTCTAAAATAGTCTTTGGTCAGGGTATCACCAGCTTAGACTGAGACAAGAGGGTATTCCTAAGACTGCTGTCCATACTAGTATGGTCATTACGAGTTTCTTGTAATTTCATTTTATCTCAGTAATGCATCAGCCGCGTTTATAGACCTTATGAATAGAGTCTTCCGTGAATACCTTGTGTAACACCCGTAGCTAAAACAAACGAAAAATTAGTTTTTTAGAAAAATCTACAGGTGCAACCAACGGCGGCATCAACAGACCGTATCCCGAACCACGGTCCGTCCTGCACAACTGTTGATGGGATAAGAAACTCCCAAAAATTACAGCCTAGAAAAATTGGTTAAGTCTTGGACGAGGGACGTACATACAATTTCGTAGGTGAAAACGCGATTCGTAGTCCGTATTACCATATGATCAAGACTCCTTTCGAACCACTCTCTGACAAAGCTATGATGACCAACACTGGTTCGAGGTGGACACCTACTGACGTAGGGGAAAATCTTGTAGCCAGTTAAAGGGGAAATGTAGTTGATCAGCTAAATTGATCTAACCTCTTATCACAAAATGAAATCGGTCTCCCATGACCTAGACCCACAGATAGATAATTGAATTATATTTCCTCGCCACCGACCTTTAATAAAATCAGACCTCCGAGTAAAAGTTGTGGCCCATTTTAGTAAAGGCATTTCTAACAGGCCCTCACGCCGGACCCAATGAGGGCGTAAGGCGTCACAATGGACCGTCATTCTGCCGTTCGTGAGTCCCAGACAACAACCTTCCCAGGGGTCTTTTTTGACCTTTCCCACTTTGTTAAAACCTAATTTACGTTGGTTTTGGCCCTAAATTCATCAAATTTTTAGTCAGTTAAGCCTATAACATTATTAAAAATATCCATTAAATAATTAATAAAAACGTACAAATTAGAAGCAAGAGAGAGAAAAGATCTCAAAGAAAAGAACCCTAGTTCCACAGAACTCCACAAGTCCATCAGCTCCAGCCCCGAAACTTAAGTATTTTTCCGTGGATTTCAATCACCATGTATTGGGATTCATCACTATGGTTCCCTTTCACCCATTGGGTCCTTATTCATCGTTTCCTTGATCTCTTATCATGAGTAAACCTAGGGGTTTTTCTATTTCTTTGATATAACTTCATGAATTTATTAAATATATTTTCCCATCATATAAGAAGTTATTACTCTAATTAATCACATGAATTTCAGAACCCTATCTTTTATTCTTTGTTCTTGAATTAACACATGCCTAGGTCATTATATTGCAGACTCTTTAGACATACATGCCTTAGTTATAAATGCATAATTACCAGAATTTAATTTGTTGCATTCTAAGTTTGCATGTTCATTTTTGAGCTAAATCTAGTATTTACAGAAGTTCAGATATATCATTAATTTTATATTCATGAGATAGCATAAGTTGGACTGGGTTTTAGCGTACCCAATAGTCCCAAAACTACTAGCCGAGTTAGGTTGGTAAGTCCCGCTCTGTGGGAAATATAATAGTGATCACGCCAACATGCCTTTATACCTTTGGAAGGGTACATTGGGTACTCTCGATGGGGCTTATACATTGAACTCCACTGTAGCTCATGGTGGTTTTATTATCGGTTATTATTAGCTCCCACAATTAGTCAGTCTTCTTCAGTGACCATGATTAGTATATTCAGTATCATTTAAGCATGTTATAAATTGTTCCTTGCATCCACTTAGCTCAGAATCAGCACATCACTTCAATTATTAACTTGTTTTTGGCTTGTTCAATTATGTTTTATTTAAACTTTACTCTATCTCACCATGCTCATTACTTTCAAGTACTGATGCTACATGCACTACTCCTTCTCTGATGTAGGGTCAGGTTCTCAAGCATCCAGATCACGCATAGATCAATTTGCCCAATCTCCAGTTGAACAGTCGTGGTGAGTCCTCATTCTATGAGGACAAAAGTTCATGAGTTTTCATTTCATCTTTGAGTCATTTCGTTTCGGTTTTTCTAGATATAGCTGGGACTTGGTCCCGTATTTCTAGTCTAGTTAGTGCCTATTTTCAACATAGTTAGATTCAGCTTATATTGAGTTAATATTTCTTTTGTATTAAACTCATTTTTTTCAAATATCTCAGTTATAGAATATATGTCTGTATTCCCATATTTTCATGTTAAGTATGATTTAACTTCCCACAACAGTTTATTATCTTTAGTATGCTAATGATCAATGTCAACAGGTCTAGGTTGGGCAGCACTTCTATTCCAAGGTTCCGTGTCAGCATCTCGGGGTAGCTCGGGGTGTCACAAAACTTGGTATCAAATCACTAGGTTCAAGAGTCCTAAGAGTATGAAAGGCCGCCTAAGTAAGAGTCCTTAATGGGTGTAAAGTGCACCACATCTAATGGTTACAGAGGCTATAAGTGTTATAGGGAAAAACTTCACTTTCTCGTTACTCTTATCGTGCGTAAGGTATGATAACTTTCCATTATAAGTCGACGATTGAGTGCTTAAGAACATGCTTTCTCCTAGAGCTTATGCATGGAATGCTTGCATGTAGCGAACCCAGTGCCCTCTAATACAGATTAGGAAATTCAAATGCAGAATTTCAACGCCAATTTAGTTTTTGGTCAAGAGTATGACAACCAGAACAATCAGTGTTTCTAGTTTCTACTAATAGAATTGATCAATCATGACAGCAAGAGTTTGTGATTTTGTAGGATAATCCTTCTAAATGATTGTTGGTCGCATGTTTGTAAGTGACCCACGAAGTTTCATTGATGAAACTCAAAAAATATTTTTTGTTTGATTTTCATAATTGGTAGTGAGAGGTGAGATTGTCTTCTACAACCTCAAGGATGTGACTCATATATTGTTCACTCAGTGAAAGACAACAGAAATGACTTTGAATTTGTAACAATATAGGCAGTCCAATTCAATGTTAGGCCAGAAACCTCTCAGAACCCTTTTCCGTCCTCTACTCCAGTCGGTTGACCCAGTTATAGGTCGCGGGTATAAAAACACAAATGCCCTATCCGAATCTTCTCAGAAAGCACTCAGCAATCTAGTAGAGTTAGAAATGGCAGACTTCGATGTCATTCTAGGCAGGGATTGGGTTACACTCATTTTATGGCCTCCAGTCAATTGTAAAACTAGGTTGTTTCATTTTTTCATTTTCAGAGAACCCTCTTAGGAGGGAAGGGTAGTAGCCTAGCGCTAGTGGTTGGATTTATTTCTTACCTAAGGACAAAAATATCTATCAAGAGTTATCTCATCATCTAGGTCGATTAAGGATTATATCCTTGAAACTCCATCTTCTGAGTTAGTTCCAGTAGTCTGTGAATTTCCAAGTATTGCCAAAGATCATCCTCATCCCGGGGTTCCCTCCCAAAAAGGGAAATCGAATTTTTGAATAGATTCCTTCAAGATACTACCACCCAGCCTATTCCTATCTCCTTACAGAATTACTCGCAGAGCTTAGAATTGAAAGTGCAGTTGAAAGAACGGTCACTACCCAAAACAGCCGCGAGTGCCCCACCTTATCCTACTAGGTGGCGAATCAACAATCTAAACCCCACATTTACCAGTATATCATTATGAATGTAAAAAATGCGGAAGATCCAAAACTTATTTGTATCACAAATAACTTCTAAAGTTTAATACTTTTAATCCCCAAAATCTGGAAGTCATCACATCAAGAACATCCTATCCTCAAATTACCAAGTCTAAGAGTATTTAGAAGCTAATAAGTAAAAAAGATGGTCCATTTCCTCCGAACTTCAATGACCATTAAGACGTGAAGGAAGAATCCAGCCCATCTAGGATATAGCTCACCCTGAAGTCGATGTTCTGGAGACTGTCTAGAGTTGAGGGTGAGGTCAAGTCGATGGTACCTTGCTGCACTCCACAAAATACAAGAAGAAAAACAAGTAGGGGTCAGTACAAGGAACACGTACTGAGTAGGTCTTCTCGGCCAACTCAAACTAGAAATCTAATATTAAACATAGTATAAAATCAACTACAATACTTACATGTAGCAAGCATCCACCCATAACCATTGACAACAACACCATGATAGGTACACCCTCATCACTAACATCAAGGCACACCTATGAGACTCAGGTCCTACAACCATACTCATTTTGGAAATAGGTTCTTTGGCAAGGCAGGATGTTGTTGCTACTTCTGAGCTAAATTTCGTGCCCTATCCAGGTATGCCCCACAATTTTGCTTCATTTCACAAGAGCGGATTGTAGCCTTTTTGTGAAAGATTGAGTCAGATTTACAGTCCTAGCCTTACAAGTAAGCGTCTGGCAGCAAAATCCTTTCAGGAATTGGTTTATTTTGTTATAGAGGTGGAGGGTGGTGAAGCCAGTACTACTTCAACCATGGCTCACATCTAAGAGGTTTCCGTAAGGTAGGTGGGTTTAGGGGTTCTACCCAAGTTCAGAGTTCAGGAGTTTACCCCAAACCACCCTATTCAGTCTTCCCTGCAGGCTTTAGTCTTGGGGGTCCCATCGCAGCCGCAGTCAACCTTTTTCTGAGTTTGGAGGTTATCCCCAGACTTCGTCATTTTCACAAATACCTATGCTTGACTCCAGGACGTTGTTATGGATGTGGAGAGACGTCACATTTAGGAAGTATTGTCCAAAACAGGTTACAGACCCCCAATAGTTAGAGGTAAGGTGGTCCATGGGGGAGGCGCCATTTCCTGGAGGACGTGGTGGGCCAGGTATGGTGGTCACCAATTCAGTCGGGTTGGCGGGCAAGTTGGACTATTCCGCGCCACTTGGAGGGCATGACTACAGGTTGATAGGGCCCATTGTAATGCTTTCCCCGTGAGGTCTAAAGCAGCAGGACAATCTGATGGCTGTATCACAGGTACTCTTTTGGTTTGGTGATTGCATGGCTTTTGTATTATTTGATCCTCGATCCCATTTTAATATGTAATCTTTCTTCCTCCTTTGGTACCCTGGTCTTTATTTATATTGTGATTTTCTTGACATGCTTATTTATTTCTGTCTCTACTCCTTGGGGTGAGTCTGTCGATAGTTGAGAGGTGGTATAGGTTCCTTTGTCTTGTGACTTTTGGGGGAGCAAATACTCATTATAGTTGCTTATTCTCCAGATGGTTTGATTTTGATGTAATCCTGGGTATGACTTGGCTTTCCTCCAAATTTTGTCAATCTTAGATGTAATGCTTAAAACTGTGACGTTGTCCCAAGCCTGGACGATCTCTCGTGTGGGAGGGTGACTATAATTCCACGCCAGTTCATGATATCTCTTTTTCCTTTTCTTCGTGGATAAGAGAATGATTAGGTAGGGTTGTTTAGCTTTCTTGTCACATCTCAGGGATGATACTTCCCAAGTACCCGTTCGATGAGTCTGTCTCTATAGTCCGTGATTTTCTGGATTGTTTTCCTGCTGACGCTTCCTGGTATAGCCACTGGATAGGGATATTTATTTTTGTATTGATCTGGACCCGGGTACTCTACGCGCCCCATTTCATACCCCCTTATAGAATGGCTCCAGCTGAGTTAGGGAGTTAAAGGCCCACTTCAGGATTGGTTATAAAGATTTTATTAGACCAAGTGCATCCCCTTGGGTGCTCCTGTCTTATTTGGTGAAGAAGAGGGATGGAAGTTTTCGGATGTGCATAGACTATAGAAGCTAATAAAGTAACTATTCAAACAAATATCCTATTCCTCGGCATTGATGATTTGTACGATCCATTACAAGGTGCTTGTGTCTTCTCTAAAATTGATCTGAGATCCGGCTATCATCAATTGAAATAAGGGCAACAGCATTGTGCCAAAGACTGCTTTTCGAACGCATGTTGGGCATTATGACTTCTTAGTAATGTCTTTTGGGCTTACGATGCCCCTGTTTGCTTCATGCAGCCTTGAAATCGGGATTTTTAATCCATAGCTGATCTTTTTTGTATTGTATTTATTGATGATATCCTCGATATAACTTCAAAGAGCAGGAAAGAACATTAGAGCATTTGAGAATCATCTTGAGTTTTTGACGGAGAAAAGGTTTTATGCAAATCTCCCCAAGGTGGTTAGTTTTGCTAGATTCGTGTCCTTCTTGAGCACGTGGTTTCTAGGAATGGAGTGATGGTGGCTCTTCTAAGATTGAAGCAGTGAAGAGTTGGGTCAGACCTACTAAATGTGACAACAAAGGTAAGGAGCTTTGTTGGTTTAAGCTAGCACTACCGTCGATTGTAAGGGATTTTCTTCTATTGCTTTGCGCTGACAACTTTGACTAAGCAGAATGTTCCCTTTGTATGGGTCGGATGATGTGAAGAAATTTTTCAGAAAACTCAAGACTTGTTTGACTACGGACCATTCTTACTTGCAGTGGATGTAAAATTTTATTGCTTATGGTGATGCATCCATTCTGGGCTTGGGTCAGTGCTAACTGCAGGACGGAAATTGTAATTGCTTATGATTTTGAGGCAATTCAAAGTGCATGACGTAACTAATCCGACCATTATTATTAGTTGGCTGCCATTGTATTGCATTAAAGCAATGGAGACATAAATCTAATGGGTCAAGTGTGAATTTATCAGATTCATCGTAGTTTACAAATATGTTCTTTACTGTACTCAAAGATTTAATTTGAGACAGAGGAGGTGGAATGGAACTATTTGAAGACTATGATATTACTATTTGTATCACCCAGTAAAATCTAATGTTGTGGCAGATGCTTTAAAGTAGACAAGCATGGAGCATGGGTAGTTTAGCTCACTTACAAGTGTTCTAGACACCCATTGGCTAGCGAGGTTCAACAAGGCTAATGTACTTATGAGGCTAGAGTACTAGAGAAAGGAGGATTTTTGTCCCTCGTGGAGTCAAGACTTCCTTCTTGACAATATTCAGGAAAATAGTTTTGCTGATGCGAATGCCTAAGCCGAATTTTGAGTATGGTATCCTCGAGAGAGGCAAAGAGGTAATAATGATGAGGAAGGCGTCCTTGAAATTAAGGGAAGAGTATTTGTGCCTCGTGTTTATGATTTGACTCCCCTATTCTTGCAGACGCCAAGAGTTTCAAGGTATGCTATACATCCTGGTGCAACCAAAAGATGTAATGGTGACCTAAGGCAACCTTTTTGGTGAGTAGAATAAAGCGTTACAAATTGTTGATTTTGATGCCCAAATGCCCAAATTGTCACAAGTAAAGTATGAACACCAGAGGCCCGGGGGACATCTTCAGAGAATGCCCCTTCCTGAATGGAAGTGGAAATAATTTGCAGCAATGGATTTTTCGTGGTTGGTCTTCCCAAGCACTTGGTTAAGTTTGTTTTTATTTGGGTAAAGTTTGACAGGTTAACACGTTTGCTCACTTCAATTCCGTCAAATGACTTACCATGCAGAGAAATTATCCAAACTCTATATCTCAGAATTGTTCGTTGCATGGAGTTCCACTTTCCATCATATCAGATAGAGGTACGCATTTTAACTTCTAATTTTTTTGGAGAACATTACTTGTTGAAATTAGGTCCAGGCTGGATCTTAGTACTAAGCATTTCACCCTCAGACCGTGTCAGTCTTAGCGAACGATTCAGGTGTTTGGAGGATATGCTTTCGTGCATGTTTTGTGATAGAATTTGGTGCCTTGGGATAATTTTCCCCCCCCCCCCCCTTACCCACATAGATAGCATAGTTTTCGTACATAATAGCTATCATTCGATTAGGATATGGCCCCATTTGAGGCATTGTAATGGAGGAGATGTAGGTCTCCATTGGTTTGGTTTTGAATATCTATCACTCAGAGGTAGAAGCCTTTTGGGCACTGATCTTCTGGTGATCTTTAGAGAAAGTGAAATTTATTCAAGTAAAGTTTTTAACCGATCGAGTTTTAAAAATAACAAAGGCAATATGCAGATCGAAAGGTTAGAGACTTTGATTTTAATGGAGGGTGAACCAGTACTTGCTGAAGGGTTTCACCCATGAAAGGTGTGATCCCGATTTTGTAAGAGAGGTACGCTAAGTCCGAGGTTAATTGGACCATTTGAAGTACTTAAAGCCGTGGGGGAGGTGGCCTATGACTAGCCTTTTTGCCTCCATGACTGTCGGAGGCACCCGGTATTTCAGCGTCTATGCCTAAAAAATACCATGGGATGGAAACCTACATATCTTTGGGATTCAGTTCTTCCTTGATGAGAATTTGGTCTATGAGGAAGAGCATATGCTATTTCGATAGAGAGCCGCAAGTGAGATCAAGGAGATATGCATCTATCAAGGTGTCAGTGGAAGAGGTCTGATCCATTGAAGAGTCCACTTGGAGAGTGAGGTTTATGCAACACAGATATCCCAAATCTTTTTACAGATTCAGGTAACTCTTTTCGCCGTTACTTTCACTGTGATCGTTTCCTAGGATGAACGATGGGTAAATTGTTCTATTGTCAAACATGTTTTTTGTCGTTTTAGCAGTAAATATTGTTGTAACACTTACTGGGTCTGACGGACCACGCGACGGACGTCATGGTCATAACGGCCATGATGGACTCCGTCGTCCAATACTTGTGCCAATTCCTTCTGCTCTCTCACTCATTACCTCTACGGCAAGTATAACAAACCGTCATAGGGACACATCCGTCGAGGGTCTTGTTCAAAACACTTCAACTCTTGGAATCGAGGTACTGGGATTGACTCTCTGAACTTGAACGACGACCTGTCATCACGGATCGTCCGTAGATTTACCGACGGACCGTCACAAACTGCGTAGCCCTGATTTGGTTCAGACTCCGCTATTTTAATGTGGGTTTTGGACTATTCATATTACATTAATGAAATTAGTGGGGGTTAATGTAATAATTTTTTGTTGGCGGTTAAAAGGAGATAACTTAACATTAATAGTGGGTACTTTTATCAATTTTTATCATTGATTTATGATAATTAGGTAAAAGAATCTCACGAAGAAGAAATAAAAAAAAAGTGGAGAAAAGCGTACAAACGAAGAACGCAATCGACCTAGAACTTTAGACTGAAAAGGTTCATTGGCATTGAAAAAGCAAGGCATTGACAGGTAGCATGCTTGATTTCGGTCGTCTTGGAAGTGGTGATCGGTTTTTTTCTATGTGATAGATAATTCTAAATAGCAATTGATATGTATTGAATGATATTGTAAAAGTCCTTATGTACTTTGATTGTGTGGTTTGTATGTTATGATTGTGTGTGGTTGTATGTTCTGATTGTGTGGTTTGTGGTTGGTGCCTATAGTTATGAGAGTGATGAATTTTCTGAATCTTGAATCCCTCTATTTAACATGACGCCGAATAAAGAAGGCTTAATAAATAATTCCCTCAGAAGATCAGTAACCCCAAGGTCTAACCCCTCAAATGCATCAACCAACCAATGGGAAACCGACAGCTCTTGCACATAACAATACCTCAAATGGGGCCATAATCAATACTCGAATGATACTATTATTTCCTATAAAAAAAACTCTGTCTAAGGGTAAGAATTAAGCCAATGACCACCAAATTGTATCACACATGCATACGAAGCATGCCTCCACACCTGAATCGTTCGCTCGATTTACCATTGGTCTGAGGGTGAAATGCAGTACTAGAAATCCATCCTGGTCCTAATTCAACATGTAATTTTTCTCCAAAACTAGAATAAATTGCGTACCTCTATCTGATAAGATGGAAAGTGGAACTCCATGCAATCGAACATTTTCTGAGATATCGAGTTCGCTAATTTCTCTGCATTTTGTAATTCATCTTTGCCGGATGAAGTGACCAGACTTAGTAATCTGTCAACAGTTAACCCACTAATTTCATAATTTATAATTATTAATAGTGCCAAAACACCATTTAAAATTCTACGCTTAAGTCCTACCAGTCCGGGGTTATGCAATTTGTGATGGTCCGTCGTATCTAAGGTCCGTGCTGTAAGGTCCGTCGTGAAGTTCAGAGAGTCAATCCCGTAACCATCACCCAGTAAATATCTCTTCCACCATACGTTTCCTTGTTTTTAGTATTTGGAACTAAGACCCACGACGGACTGTCGTGCCTATGACGGTTCTTTATACTTGCCCGTTGAGGGTAATGAAGAGAGCACATGAAGGAATTAACCAAGTAATGTTACGACGTAGTACATCATGGGCCGTCATGACCATGACGGTCCGTTGGCGGTGGTTCCGTCGACCCAGTCGGTGTTCATCACAATAATTCTCTGCTCAAACCCGACTAAACAGTTTGTTACAAGACCTTCTAGATAAGGGTTTCTCAGACCGGTATATCCTCATAGGGTGCAACCAATATTTTAATGTAATTGTTGTTCGTAAGGTAAGAAAGATGGTTCTCTCAGAATGTCCATTGACTATAGCGCCGTTGAACAGATACACTCAAGAATATTTATTCCCATCCCCATGATTGATGAATTGTTTGACCAACTTCAGGGTGCTTAGTCATTTCTCAAAGATATACCTCTGATAAGGTTTCATCAGATCCAGAGTCAGATGATACTGACATTTCAAAACAAGCCTTCAAGAACTCGTTATTGTCATTCTGAAATTGTGTCGTCTATGGGAATATGGTCGTTTGGACGAGACCTATGCTTCGCTGCAGCTTTCATTTGATTTGATTTGAACAGAGTGTTCAACAATACCTAGTCCTTGTTCGTTAGTCGTCTTCATTATGATATCTCATTTACTCTAATATGAGAAAGAACATGGCAACTCATTTGAGAGTTTGTGCTACAACTCCTCAAGATCGCCAGTTTATTCGCTAAGTTTTAGTACTGTGAGTTTTGGTTGTCAATTCGTTGCTTTCCTTAGTCACATTATACTATCTAGCGACAGAGATCGTTTTGAGATGCAAAAAGATAGAAGAGTGAACCAATGGCCCAGACCTACCTCTGCTAACTATGTAAAAGTTTACGTAGTCCTAGTAATGTTAATTACCGAAGATTCGTGGAAGGATTTTCATCCATAGCCTCACCTTGACTACTAGGTTGTGCACGCAGCAAGATTGTGTCATGTTAGAATGGTTAGATGATTGTGAGAAAAGCTTTGCAGAATCGAAAACAACATTGACTACAACTCTTGTCTTGACTCTACCAGAGGGTTCATATGGTTATGTGATCTATTGCGATTCATCCAGATTTGGCCTTTATTGTGCGTTGATGCAAAGAGATAACGTTATATCTTATGCCTCTAGAAAGATTAAGGTGCATGAGAAGAACTATCCAACTCATGACCTCGAGCTTGTAGAAGTGGTGTTTGCACTCAAGATATGGAGACACTACTTGTATGGTGTTCATGTAGATGTGTTTACCGATCATAAGAGCCTTCAGTATGTGTTCACCTAGAAAGAGTTTAATCTTTGCCATAGGAGATTACTTGATTTCCTTAAGGATTATCATATGAGTGTGCATTATAATCCTCGAAAGGAGAATGTAGTGGCTGATGCTCTTAGTAGATTATCTATGGGTAGTGTAACCCATGTTGAGGAAAAAAAAGGAGCTATAAGGATGTTCACAGTCTTGCTCGCTTGGGAGTTCGCCTTATGAGCATATCAGACAGCGGTGTAAAAGATCAGAATGGGGAAGAATCGTCTTTGGTAGTGGAGGTTAAGGAAAAGCAAGAGAGCAGTCAACAATTAAATAGTAGAGGTTTTCTCCCAAGGGGGAGATGGTGTACATCGCTACCAAGGTAGATTGTGTGTTCTTGATGTGGGAGAGTTGAGGAAGCATATTCTTGCAAAATCTCATAACTCTAGATATTCTAGTAATCCAGGGGCCACTAAGATGTACCGCAATCTGCAGGAAATCTATTGGTGGAATGGCATGAAGAGGGATATATCAGACTTTGTGAGTAAGTGTCCCAATTTCCAGCAAGTCAAGGTAGAACATCAGAAACCACGAGGTATGACTCAAGATATCGATATTCCTACTTGGAAGTGGGATGTGATCAATATGGATTTCATCACAGGGTTACCTCTTACTCGCAAACAACATGACTCAATTTGAGTGATAGTTGATAGGATGATTAAGTCTTCTCGCTTTTTAGCGGTCATGACTACATATTCAGCAGAGGACCATGCAACACTTTAGCTTACTAAAATTGTGAGGTTGCATGGGATTCCTTTGTCTATCATCTAAGATAGAGGTCTTCAGTTTACCTCTTATTTCTGGAAGTCATTTCAAAAAGGTCTTCGTTCTCAAGTTAACCTTAGTACAACATTTCATCCACAAACGGATGGGCAGGAAGAGCATACCATTCAAACCTTAGAGGATATGTTGAGAGCTTGTGTGGTCTATTTCAAAGGTAGTTGGGATAATCACCTTTCTCTTATTGAGTTTGCCTACAATAATAGCTACCATTGCAGAATTCAGATGGCCCCTTATGAAGCTTTATATGGGCGTAGATGTACATCCCTAGTTTGTTGGTTTAAAGTGGTGAAGCCGCTTTGATAGGGCCATATTCAGTCCTTTATGCTGTGGAGAAAGTGCAAATAATTAGATATAGACTTAAGACAGCCCAAAATCGTCAGAAATCTTTTACAAATGTAAGGAGAAGGGAACTATAGTTCCAACTTGATGAATGAGTTTTTCTGAAAGTCTCACCTATGAAAGGGGTGATGAGATTTTGAAAGAAAGGGAAGATCAGTCCTAGATATGTAGGCCCTTACAGGATCTTGAAAGGACTGGAAAGGTGGCAAATGAGTTAGAGTTGCCAGTAAAACTAGCAGCAGTGCATCCGGTCTTCCACATCTCACTTTTGAAGAAGTGCGTGGGTGACCCAGCCTCTATAGTTCCATTAGACAGTGTGGCAGTCAAAGATAGTATTTCTTATAAGGATGTACTAGTTGAGATTCTTGACCGATAGGTTAGAAGGTTGAGAAAAAAAAGAAGTTGTTTCAGCCAAGGTTTTGTGGAGGAGTAAGTTTGTAGAGGGGGCTACTTAGGAAGCAGAAGTAGCCATGAAAGCCAAGTATCCTTACCTTTTACCTTACGATTCCACTCCAGCTTGAGGTAATAGTTCCTCTTATGTTTTACAGTCCTTCATGCGTAATTCAGTTTTAAAATCATGTTTCCTCAGTTTGTACTTTCATTTTTAGCATAATTGCATATACTCAGAACTCAATTATATCAGAACTAAGTTCTCAATGTTTAGTAGTGGGGATTGCATCTCTCTCCCTCTATTTCAGCTAGTTTAGTCTTCATTCGAGCATGAATGTTCCCAAGGGGGAGATAATGTAACACCCCATAGGCAAAACATACCAAAATTAGTTTTTTTCAGAAAAATGTGCAGGTGATACTAACAGTGGCATCGATGGACCGTAGCCTGAACCACGGTCCGTCCTGCACAACCGTCGATGGGATCAGAAGCTCTCAAAAATTTCAGCCTAGAAAAATTGGTTAAGTCTTGGACGACGGACGGACCTACGGTCCATAGGTCAAACGATGGTCCGTAGTCCGTGACCATCGATCAAGACCCCCTTCAACCACTCTCTGAAAAGAGCTATAGATGACCAACATGGTTCGAAGGTGGACCTAATGTCCGTAGGTGGAAAATTTGCAGCCAGTTAAGGGTAAATGCAGTAGGTTCAACTTAAAATGATCATAACTCTTATCACAAAGTTAAATAGGTCTCCCATGACCTACCCACAGATAGATAATTGAATTATATTTTCATAGCCACCAACCTTGATAAAATCAGACCTCTGTGTAAATTGTTATACCCATTTTTGTAAAGTCCTGTCGAACAGGACCTCACGACAAACCCAGCGAATCGGCGTCTGGCGCACTATGGACCGTCACTCCTGGCCATCGTGAGGCCCAACAGCAACCTTCCCAGGGGTCTTTTTGACCTATTCCACTCTGTTTAAACCTTAAGCTACATAGTATTGACCCTAAATAATCAAATTTTAGTCAGTTTAAGCCTAGAAACATAATTAAAACATATCCAAGTAAAATAATTAAATCAAAACTTGAAAAAAAAAGAAGCAAGAGAGGAGAAAAAATCTTAAGAACCCTACTTCAAGAACGCCACAAGCTCCAACAGTTCCAGCCCTGAAACTTAAGTATTTTTCCGTTGAGTTCATCACTAGGTATCTTAGATTTTAATAGTGGGTTCCTTTCACCCATTGGATCTTTAATTTGAGTCAGTTCTTGATTCTCTTATCATGATTAAACCTAGGGTTTCTATTTCTTTGATATAACTTCATGAATTTATTATATATATGTTCCAAATCAGATTATCATGTTATTACTCTAATTATCGCACGAATTTCAGAACCCTAGCTTTGTGTTTCTTTTGTTCATGAATTACACATGCTAGGTAATATATTTTAGACATTTTAGATATACATGCCTTAGTTATAAATGCATAATTACAAGATTAATTGTTGCATTCTAAGTTTGCACGTTCAGTTTTGAGCTATCCAGAATATACAGAAATTAAGATATAATAAGTTAATTTACATAATTCATTGGAAGTAGCATAATACCGAGTTGGACTAGGGTTTAGCGTACCCAATAGTACCAAAACTACTAGCCGAGTAGGTTGTAAGTCCTCTCTGTGGGCAATATATTTAGTAATCATGCCAGCATGCCTTTGTACCTTTGGCAGGGTATATTGGGTCCTCTTGATGGGGCGTACACATCGGGCTCCACATTTAGCTCATATGGTTTTATTATCGGTTATAAGTAGCTCCCACAGTTTACTCAGACACTTTGCATTGACCATTTATATGTATATTCAGTATTTAGTTTCAACATGTTATAAATTGGTCGTTCCATCCAGTTATCTCAGAAATCAGCATATCACATTCAGATTATTATACTTGTTTTGTACTTGTTCAGTTATGTTTTATTTGAGCTTTACTCTATCCTACATGCTTAGTAACTTTCAAGTACGGACGAATACTTGCGCTACATCTTCTCGTGATGTAGATTCAGGTTCTCAGCATCCGGATCACGCATAGATCAATTTCCCGATCTCCAATTCAGCAGATTCTGTAGTGAGTCCTCATCTCCGAGGACAACAATCATGAGTTTCATTTCAGTCTTTAGTCATTTAGTTTCAGTTTTGCTAGATTTAGCTAGGGCTTGTCCCAGTATTTCTAGTCTAGTTTAAAGGTTATTTTCAGGCATGGTTAGATTCAGCTTAGTATTGAGTTAATATTTCTTTTGTATTAAACTCATTGTATTCAAATATCTCAGTTATAGAATATGAGTATTCTTCATTTTTTTCATTTTAAGTATGATTAAGCTTCCACAACAATTTATTATTCTTTAAATATGTCATGATATGCAGCAGGGTTAGATTGGATAACTTGTGGTCCTAGGTTCTATGTCGGGTATCGGGGGTATCTCGGGCTGAAACCTTGAGTCATTTAGCAAGAGTATAATAGATACATATTATATACTCTAATACCAGAGAAGGCATGAACAACATTAGAGTATGACATTGCAAGTACTTAAGGAACATAAGTTGTATGCAAAATTCAGCAAATGCGTGTTTTTGCTTAGATTAGTGACCTTCCTTAGACATGTTGTGTAAAACATGTAGAGGTTCATCCAAAAGGATTCAGTCAATAATGAACTAGCTGAGACCCCTCACTACTATAAACATCTAGAGTTTCTTGGGTTTGGCTAATTACTTTCGTAGGTTGGTGGAGGGTTTTTCAATTATTGCTGCTCCATGGACAGATTTAACAAAGAAGAAGGAAACTTTGGAGTGGTTTGAAACATGTGTAAAGAGATTCCAAGAGCTTCAAGACGGACTCACTTCAACCCCATTTCTCACTTTGCCGAGGAGTGGTGAAATGTATGTAGTGTATTGTGATACTTCCTGAGTAGGTTTACCATGTGTTCTTATGCGGAAAGGAAATGTAATTGCGTATGCATCAAGACAGTTGAAAATCCATGAGAATAATTACCCTACCTATGATTTTGAGATAGCTATTGTTGTATTTGAGTTAAAATTTTGGAGACATTACTTATATGGTGTACATGTTGATGTATTTACTGACCATAAAAGTCTTCAGTATGTTTTTACATAGAGAGAATTAAACCTTCGTCATCCAAGATGAGTAGAGCTGATCAAGGGTTATGAAGAGGAGCGTCCCAACTATCAACCCGGTAAGGGCCAATGTAGTGGATATGACTTGAGTAGACACGGTTGGCATGGGCGCTTTTGTGTGTCTCAATTGCTGATGAGAAGAAGGAGATGGTTAAAGGGTACACCAATTTGGCTTAGGTTAGGTGTACGGTTGGTAGAGACACCAAGTGGGGGTGTTTCAGTTCATTCCAGTTCTCAATCATCATTTGTGATAGATGTTTAATCTAAGAAGCATCCGACCCATTACTCCAATGAGTTGAAAGACTCAGTAGTGTTAAGTAAAGCTGAATGAATCATTCTCCCTACGGGGGTGGTGTTGCTTAGATACGGGGCATATTGGACATGTGCCCCATATTTAGAATTTGAGACCTAATATTATTGCAGAGGCTCAGGCCCTATTGGGTCTTTCATTCATGTAGATGTTCACCAAGATGTATCCTTATCTCAAGGAGACTCTATTTGTGGTAAGGTGTGATGCGAAATATTTCTAGTTTGTGGAGGATTGCCCAATGCCAAAAGGTTAAGCCGGAGACCTTAAGACTGGAGGTCTTCACCCAGTCGATTAAGAATCCCAACATAGAAGGGGAGGCTATTAATATTGACTTTGTGATGATTTCCTGGACCAGAAACTTCATGATTCCATTGGGTCATTATTGATTAGGAGATAAGTCTTCTCACGTAATATTCTATAAAGTCTACTTACAAGGCCGAAGATTATGCCAAGATGGTATATTGAGAGATCGTGAGGTGCATGGGATCCTTTAATCTATCATATCGGTTAGGGAAAGCCCAGTTCACTTGTCACTTTTAGAGATCTTTCAATAAGATCTTGAGTACACAGTGAAGCTCAGTACTCTTTTCATCCCTTCACGGATAGACAAGTAGAGAGTACATCAGACCTTCTGAAGACATGCTGGAAGCAGGGGTTATTAGCGACTTCAAAGAAAGTTGGGATGATCCACTTCCACTGATTGAGTTCTCTTAAATAATAGTACCATTCCATATTTGGGATGGATGGCAACCTTTTAAAGAACTGTATGGCAATAGATGAAGGTCCCAATTGTGTTTGTTGTGGTAGGAGAGTCTTTCATCCTGACATGAAATCTACATGAGGTTATGGAAAAGGTGAGATAAGGTGAGAATGATAGGGATAGATTAGCTACTGTTACAGTCATCAAAAATCCTATGATGATAACAGGAAGAGGCTCTTAATTTGAGGTAAAGTGATTCAATTCTACCTGAAGATATCACCCGTGAAAGGGTGTGAGGTTTGGTAAGAAAAGGTAAGTTGTAGAAGTTGTGTCTGAGGTATATAGGTCCTTATGAGGTTCGTTTTAAGCGATTAAGGAATGTACCTTGAACTGATGTACCAAATGACTTAGCTTCTGTTCATCTAGTGTTTCATGTTTCGATGCTAAGAAGATGTTAGTGATCCATGCATCCATCCTCCTGTTGACAGGTTAGGCGTCAATGAGAACCATTTCTGATGAAGAGGGTCCCCAGTTGAAATTTCATACGCAAAAGTGAGCAGCTTGGAGGATAAGGATGTGTCCACCCGTTCAAGGTGTTATGGAGGAACCACATTGTTGAGGAGCAACATAGGAGGCCGAGGCAAACATGAGATTCCTTATCCTCATTTGCAGTTTTTGAGGTGGTTGTATATACTTTCTAAGTTGATTTTTTTTATGAAACTCCATATTGTAGTGCATCAGTCGGTTTAGGTGTTTTAGTTCCATAACTATGTGTTTTATACTCTGACACTATTGATTAATAGGAGTCATTCTTGCATTCATGTTGCTGTTTTGTATAGCGGGACATGATTTGGGTGTCTAGATTTGTGAGTGCATTCAAATAACGTGAGATGAGAAGAAGTTACTCATTCGACAGATAGATATGAAGCTCTTCAGATACGCTTTGGTAATGTGCATCATCCCAGAGTATGTTGTGAATCATTATATTCACAAAAAGGAATGTTTCACAGATGTTGATTTGTTTTCGAAAATACCCTCTTTATTCAAAATGATGTGTAGTGTCATTCGGGGGACAAATGTTTCCTAGGGGGGGGATAAGGGATAGGGAGATGAATGCAACATTCTAAGGAACATTACGGGTCTAGTGAAAAATCTATTAGGTTTTAAGATCTTATTGGGGGTACATAGGAATCCCAATGCCCAATATTAATTAAATTGGGCATGGGTTAGAGGAATGTTGGCTAAAGGGTTATTAACCAATTTCTTAATTAACCAAGTAACTTTAAAAAATTGGTTCCAATGCCCCAATCTAAGTTTATTTAGGAGTGTTACCTTCAATGAAGGCCCAATGCTAAAAAATTTGTGTCACGACCCAAATTCAGGGACGCGACTGCCAACCACATTTTTACCCTCCTATGTGGCGAACCAACCATCTAACGTACATTTCAAGATATAATCAACAGAAGAAATCATGCGGAAGGACCTTAAATCATTAATAAAAAACAATTCAATAATATTATTATCCCAAAAATCTGAATTCAATCATCACAGGAAGAACATCTATCTCAAATTACTTAACTAAGAAGTCTAAGAACAAAAAATAAAAAGCTAAGCTAGTCCATGACGGAAGGTTCAAGGCATCAAGACCTGAAGAGGAGACCCTGGTCCAGATAGACGCATTGCCAACCCTGATTTCCGATTGGAAGGGAAGGACTGGCTAGATCTGCTGCTTGAGTTGAAATTGACAGACGTTTGCCGCATTACCAAAATAAAACAAAGAGGAGAAAACATAAAAGTGGGGGTAGTACAACACCCCGTACTGAGTAGCTATCATCGGCCACTCAAATAGGGACAGTATATATCAATAATATGTAAATCAAACTACAATCACTCAACATGTAGCAATAAAAATTTAAATTATCCAATAACTACAACCGAGTTCAACATGAGGGCTCAAGCCTCAATCCATACTCATTTGGAGGAATTAAGTTCATTAGATTGAGTATAGCATTTTTAAAAACATCTTTAAAGATTCATTATCTTTCTTCTCTTGTGCGGTACGGACACTCCGATCCTCTATTACTATCCTGGTGTCGGAACGTGCACTTCATCCTCATTCTATCCTAGGTACCATGAACGTGGCACCCGATCCATTTATTCTATCCTGGTGTCGGAACGTGACACTCCGGTCCTCATATTCTATCCTGGCTACCGGAACGTGCCCCCCCCCCCCCCCCCCCCCAACTCCCCCCACCCCCCCCCTGGCCACCGATCCATTTATTCTATCCTGGTGTCGGAACGTGAAATCCGATACCTCATATTCTATCCTGCTCGGTACCGGAACGTTGGCACCCGATACATATTCTATCCTGGTGCCGGAACGTGGCACCTCCGATCCTTCATTCTGATCTGGTACCGGAACGTGGCACCCGATCATTTATCTATCCCTGGTGTAGGAAAGTGACACTCCGATCACTACATATTCTACTTCCTACCTTTTGATCTTTCGGGTACCGAACGTGGGTACCCGATCCCCTAAGTCATCAAGCCTGCTTTTACACTAAGCATCATTTCATCTATCATTATATAATTTATCAAAGCCTTCTCATACTAAGGCATCATCATTCTCATTATATAATATATCAAGCGTGAAAGTGGGTCTTTCAAGGATTTCTCTACATTTACCCACTCTCTATTTTACTTTGCCTCATCGTACCTTCTGGTCGCCCCCTTCCATCTTTCTTGTCGCTACATCCATATTACTATTTTCCATGACCCCTTTCTCCTCTCCGCGTTTCCCCGATTCGTTGAAGTCTTTCCCTATCGCCTAATGCCTCTTTCGGTCGATTGTTACTTCCCCTTTCCTGCATTCTTCCTACAGTATCCTCCTTCGGACTTGTGCACCTCCGCGCCCCCGTACGGCCTTCCCTCACGTATTCGACTTCTCACCGCCCAATCTTTTTCCCAATCCAATTTTTTTTTTTTCTCCAGCCCTATCCTCTTCCCCCATTCATTTGACCCCGACTCCTAATGTCTCCTCTTTTCCTACCCACCCCCCGTCTCTTTGGCCTTCAATCCTCTTTGTCCTCTTTTCTTGTTAGATTATCCAACCACTCTTCCTCACTTTCGTTCACTACCCCGCCTCCCCCTCTAGGCGTCATCACGAGTGTGGACTACACCCCCACCCCTCCCACTTTTCTAATCCGTACCCACCTCATATGGCTGCGTCTAACTACTGGCAGTTCTCCAACGCCACCCCCCCGGTTTCTATCTCCTCGCTTCTATTTCTCATACATCCTACTGTTCCTAATTCGTTCACAGGTCCATTCCCTATCCTTCTCCCCTCTTTTTTCCACGCCGACGCTGTGGACCATCCTTCCAACCCCCCTTCCACCCCTTGTCTTCCGTCTCTTTCCCTCCCCATGCTTCTTCTCCCTAATACCCGTATTTTTTCCCCATACCCCCTTCGCCCCTTCATTCCCCAATTCCAGTCGTCTCCTATTCTTTTATTCGCGACGCAGCCCCCCCTTTCCGTTGTACCCCCTCCCCTCCCCACCTTTATTCCCCCCTCCGAGGCATTTTCCGGCACGTCGTCTTCCCCCTCACGCCCTATTTCTCACTTCCCACTTTTCCAGCTCCCACCCCTCCCCACTATCCTCCTCCCAGGATATGCACTCCTCGGCCACCCCCTCCAACAGTCCCTTCCTGTATTCCTCGCCAGGACCTCCATTCTTACTCTTAGTTTTGCCCCACCCCTATACTTTTTTTCCACTTACATTCTCTAGCCGTCTACCTTCCTGTTCTTCCCACCATAGTTGTCTACAACATTTATTCCAGCCTACCTAGATGTACCCCGAGTCTTGAGTTCCCCGCTACTCCTTTACATCCTCACCTAACCCCTCCCTCTATTTGTGCCCCTGCTTCTTACTTTATCCTTCCTAGACTCGTCATCAGCTTCTCCCCCTTTCTTCCCCGCTTCCGGGCCTACCTGCGTGTCATCCGATCCTCTCCTCTGGAGGATTCATAAATTCATCATGCTTTGTTTAATCATCAAAATTTATAATATAATCCATTGCAAGCACAACTTAAGACCAATAGCCGGGTACAATATTATCAAACACATAAATATTCACTATTAAGAGTTCACTACGAATTATCGTAACTACATAAACCATAACCACTTACCTCAACGAAGAATGAATCAACAAGCTTATCTTCTAAAATCCTTGCATCCTCTTCTCTCTCTCCTTGAATCGCTTCTCTCTCCTCTTCTGTTCTTCTAATTTTCTTATTCAAACCTCTTTCTTTTACCTAATGAATATATACATTTAAGAATAAAAGTGGCAATTTTATAACCCACTTATTAACTTAAGGTTACCTTTTAACCACAAGTAATTAGACTTTAGTAACATGAACCCTATAACTTTATAATTAAGAGAGGAAAGGAATAGTCAAAACGTCCTGAAAAACGTGTAAAGAAATACGACCCGAACTGGGAGGGGATTGCGGTTTGCCCGGAGGGCCGTCGCCCTGCGCGGTCCGTCCTGCTGTCCGTTCGTATGCAACAGAGATCTTGTTTAAGGTGGATGGCCTGGGACGGGCAGTCAGCCTGCGACGGTCCTCCTGCCATTCAGTCATGACGTTCAGAGAGTCGATTTTCAGTATCCAATTTCAGATTTTTAAAGTGTTTTGAAACGACACCCTTCACGATGGTCCGTCGTGACCTGGACGGTTCCGTCGTGGCCTCAGTCACATCTGCCAGTTTTTCCAGAAAAAAATCTGTTGCTAAAAAAGACCAAGGTCGTTACAATAATACCAATTACCCATCGTTCGTCCTCCGAACGATCAAAAGAAGAAAAACAATGGCGAAAAGAGTACCGAATTGTAAACAGATGTGGGTATTTTTCTGTATATTACGCCTCCCTTTTCCCAGTTAGCCTCTTCAACCGGTCCGATTCTTCAATTGCACTTGAGTGGATGCCAACTCTCTTACCTCAACTTGCGAACTTCTCTCTCTAATATAGGCAACAGGTTCCTCATCATAAGACAAATTCTCATCCAACAACATTGAGTCCCACGGATAATGTAGTTTCCATCTCCATGGTATCTTTCAAATGGACACATGAAAATACCCGGATGCACTCCGGACAGCCCTTGGGGGCAAGGCTAATCATAGCCACCCTCCCCTATTCGGCTTTAGTACCTCAAAATGGGCCAATATACCTGGACTTAGATTACCTCTTTTGCCAAACCAGCATCACCCCTTTCATGGTGAAACCTTCACAAGACTTGTTCACCTTCCCATGAACTCCAAGTCTCTAACCTTCCGGTCTGCATATCCTTTTGTCTACTTTGACGCCGCTAGAAGCTTTTCTTGAATGCCCTTTCACTTTTTAACGAATCCCTCAAGCGATGGTACCCAAGGTCAACCTCGAATGCATCAAACCTAAACCAATGGGAGATCTACACCTCTACATACAATGGCTTCATAATGGAGGCCATATCAATACTGAGGGATAGCTATTATGTTTACGAAAACTCTGCCAAAGGTAGAAGCTATCCCAATGGCCACCAAAACTCTATCACGCTGCCCGAAGATATCCTCCAACACTTGAATCGTTCGCTCAGATGACCATCGGTCTGAGGATGGAACGCGTTGGTACTAAGGTCACCTACGTACCCAATCTGCATGCAAGGTTTTCCAAAAACTTAGAAGTAAACTGCGTACCTATATCGATATAATGGATAGTGTGAACCCCATGCAATTCGACGATTTCGATGATGTAATTTTTTGCTAAACTTCTCTGCATGTGTAAGCACCGTAACCGGAATGAAATGAGCAGACTAGTTAATCTGTCACAATCACCCAAAATAGAGTCGTAACTTTCCCAGTTTTGGAAGACCAACCACAAAAGTCCATGGCAATTCTCTCCCACTTTCCATTCAGGAAGGGCATTCTTTGAAAGTGTTCCCGCGGGCCTTGGGTGATAATTTTCACTTGGTTGACAGTTTGGGACACTTGGCAATAAAGTCAACAATAGGCGCTTCATTCTACTCCACCAAAAAGTGTTGTTTTATGTAGCGAGAACATCTTGGTTTCACCCGGATGTATAGAATACCTGAAACTATGAGCTTGCCAGAATTAGTGTCGATCAAATCATCAATGCGGGGTACACATACCCTTCCCTTTAATCCTCAAACACACCGTACTCGTTGATTGTTGCTTCTAGCCTCTACTCTCTTCGCCCAACACTTGTATCTCGTTCGCATTAGTTTATTAATATCAAAAGGTTTTCCTTTAACCCTTTGTCAAGAAAGAAGAAGATCGTGACTCCACACTAGACAACAATCCTCCATTCTCATTATTTCCAACCTCATCAAGTCGTTAGCCAGAGTCTGAACCTCTTGAAAAGGAGTGCCCCGTAAGCCGCCGCTACCTGTAAGGCTGCAAAATCCGCACTCTACCTCAACCCCTTCACAATGCGAAATTGCTTCTTGTGGGACTGATGAAACAAAGTTGTGGTGGCTATCTGGATAGTGCGCAACGAAATTTAGCCTCATACGCTTAACTGTCATTCCTCCCTTGCTCATTTTTTTTTTCTTTTGACATCAAGGAACTCGTCCCTTTTTCATATCTCTTTCAAAGTCCTTGGGATATACTTCTCCATAAACAGAGTAGAGAATGTTCCCAAAGTCATAGGTGGTTGCCTCTGTTGCGTGACACTCCAAACCATGTGACCGCCACACCAATTTTGGCGTTTCCCGCTGATAACTTGATAGCTCATGAACTCAAACGCCAAAACGTTCTACTATACCATCTTGTGTAGGAGCTCATGACAATCAACCAGAAATCGTAGGCATACCTCGATTCTGCGCCCTTAAGACTGGAGGTTTCAATTTCAAGAACTTACTTGAAAAGTTCATGCATGATCATTGTCATAATAGGGCCCAGTGTTCAGACGGGGAAAGTGCCTACCAATGATGAAATCCATGCGGGGGGGAGAGCCATAGTAGCCGCATGTCGGCCTCTGACCGGAGTGTTGGTGCAGAAGGAAAGAAACCACTGGAGGTGCCTGACCTGGATCGGATAACCATACTCAATACTAGATAAGCAAAGTACTGGTTGATCATCTCTTGGGTAGGTTGGGTGGCATCCCTCATTCTGACCTTGTTTCATTCTCCCCTTCCTCCCCCCTCTCTTATCACCTCCTCGGTCGGTGGAGGATGGGAGGAGTCCACCGCCCTAGTATCAGATGGAACGAGGTGTTGTCCTATCCCATTAGAGGATCGTCTCCCACGACCTCTCCCGGCCTCTTGGCCGTTGCTCTTCCTGCGAGCTACAGACCCAGTGGATGGCTCAGTCGTTTCTTGACTTTCCGTGTTGCTTGCTTGGTGCGGTCGGTGCCTATAGTTCTAACCATCTGCCGAAATAGAGTGAAGATGGGGGTCAGATACCACTTCGTATCGACCAGATACCAATTGGACTCAAGTAGTAGCACGGAAAGAAGAATGAAAGAGTGATGAATTTTTCTAAAAGTCTTATAGCATCTCAAGGAAAGTAAAGGAGTCCCCTACGTTTCCTTAAGACTATACTAGACCTGTTCTTGTGTGAGAGACCAATGACTAATGCTCTGATAACAATAGTTTGTCCGATCCCAAATCAGGGACGCGACTGCCACCCACATTTACCCTCCTATGTGATGCGAACCAAAACCCATCTAAACCTAACATTTAAGATATATCACAGAAAATAATGCGGTAAGGACTTAAACTCATTATAAAAAACAATTAAAAATATTATTATCCCAAAATCTGGAAGTCATCATCACAAGAACATCTATTCTCAAAAATTACTTAACTAAGAATGTCAAGAACAAAATAATTAAAAAAGCTAAGCTAGTCCATGCCGGAAGGTCAGGCAATCAAGACTGAAGAGGAGACCCAGTCCAAGCTAGACGCATTAGCTCACTCTGAATTTCGATTGAACGTGAAGATGGGCTAGATCTGCTGTTGAGTTGAAGTGACCGAACGTTTGCTGCATACACAAATACAAAGGAGGAAAACATAAAAGTTAGGGGGTCAAGTAAAACCCCACGTAATGAGTTAGATATCATCGGCCAACTCAAAATAGGACAGTATATATCAATAATTATGTAAATCAACACCATTATCAACATGTAGCAATAACAACATTATTCATCAATAAACTACAACCGAGTTCACACATGAGGGGGCTCAAGCCTCAATACCATACTCATTTGGGAATAAGTTCATTAGATTGAGTTATTCATTATCTTCAAGATTCATTATCTTTCTTCATCTTGTGCGGTACGTGACGACACTCCGTCCTATATTTATATCCTGTGTCGGAACGTGACACTCCGTGTCCTTTTCGATACTGGTACCGGAACGTGGCACCCGATCCATTTATCATATCCTGGTGTCGGAAAGTGAACTCCGATTCCTCATATTCTATCCTGGTACCGGAACGTGGACACCCGGATCCATTTACTATCCTGGTGTCGAACGTGACACTCGATCCTCATTCATCTATCCTGGTACCGGAACGTGGGCACCCATCCATATTCTATCCTGGGTTGCGGAACGTGGCACTTCCGCTCCTCATTTCTAGCCTGGTACCGGAAGTGAGCACCCGATCCATTTATCTATCCTGGTGTCGGAAAGTTGCCACATCGATCCTCAATATATCCTGTTGGTACCGGAACGTGGTACCCGATCTCACCCTAATCATTACAAGCCTTCTTTTACACTAAGGCATCAGCATTCTCATTATATAATTTTATCAAGCCTTCTTTCATACTAAGGCATAATCATTCTCATTATATATATATTCAAGTGAATTTAGGGTTCTTCCAAGATTTGGGAATTCATAACTTCATCATGCTTTGTTAATTCATCAACATTTTATAATCATAATCATGCAAGCATACAACTTAAGCACATAGCAAGGGGTTTACAATATTATCAACACATTATATTCACTATTAAGAGTTCACTACGAATATGCGGTAACATAAACCATAACCTACCTCCACCGAAGAAATTGAATCAACAAGTATCTTCTCAAAATCCTTGCTATCCTCTTCGTCTCTCTCTCTGTGAGCGATTCTCTCTCTCTCGCTTGCTGGTTGCGGTCGATTTTTCTGTTAGTAATACCCTCTTTCGGTTCCCCTAATTAATATATAATGATAAGATAAAAGATGGTGGCAATAATAACCACTAATTAACCTTAAGGTTAGCTCTTTTACCCCAAAGTAATTAGATTATAACATAACCCTAAACATTATAATTAAAGCAGGGAAGAAGGGAATGAAGGAATAGTCAAAAACGTCCCTTCTTAAAACGTGTAAAGAAATCCGACCCGAACGGGATGCGTAGCCCGTGACGGGCGTCGCGCCTGAGAGGTCGTCCTGCTGTTCCGTCGTATGCAACAGGAGACTTGTTTATTAAGTGGATGGCCTTTGTGACGGGAAGTGAGCCTTGCGACGCGTCGCTGCCATTCCGTCATGACGTTAGAGAGTCGTTCCATACCCAATTCAAGATTTTCTAAGTGTTTGAAACGACCACCCTCCACGATGGTCCGTCGTGCCCTTGCCGGTTCCGTCGTGGGCCTCCGTACATCTGCCAGTTTTTCCAGAATAAAATTGTTGCTCAAAACGACCCAAAGGTCGTACAATTTGTTTTCATAGCGTACAAATAATTAAGTAGAGGACATCCCAAGTGTCAAACCTAGGTACTATGGCACATGAATTCTTTAGGTTACGTAGTGCCCAAGAACAGAGTGAGGATCCCTTGGACAAGGGAAGTGTAGAAGGGCCATCAACACATGTGCAGCACATGGCAAACACGTGTTACCGGCCAAGAGACACAAGCGCAAAGTCCAATCCGAATTCAGGATAGGCGGTTAGGGAAGACGAGCGTATGGTCAAGACACGTGGGACTAGCTCCTAAATAATTCTAGGATATAGAAAATTACTAACATCTAAGTTAACCTAGAATAAGAAAATAACTAACTAGTGTACCCGAAATCCTAAGAATAACCGGGGAGGGTGGTGAAGTAGCCGAGTAGTAACTAACTAAAGAAATATCCTAATACCTAACATAGGATGGGTCCCAAAGGGTGATTATGGTATAGTGACGGAGGGGTGTACTTTAGTGTAGTAATATACCCAAGGTCAACGTAATTAAGAAATAGAAAATTAAGTATTAATTAAAATTAGGGTTAAACACGAACCTTTAGAGAAAATTTTCAGATTGACTAATCAAATGACCTCTAGTTTTAGTCAATTTAGAGAGGCGTTGTGATAATTAGCTAAGTGATTATTTAATTAAGGTAATTAGAATAGTTTGAATTAGGCAATAATAGTTCATAAGACTAGGCTCCCGTTATCCATTAGAAACCCGCCTCGACTCTGAAAAACAAAAATTTTTAACAAACTAAGAAAACATTTTGGTTTCTCCTTAGTCTGATTTAAAGGCAATTCTCAAGATTTTCAGGACAACAGTACATAGTTATATACATTAGATTTCAATTATACAATAATTATGGGTTTTCTCTCTTGGATTATTTCCGGAAGGGTCGTTCAAACGTTTGAATTCAAGGAAATCGAAACTAGGGTTGTTCCAATGAAATTGGAAAAGGTGCATCTCCCGAGTGTCTCTCGATTTACTATTCTGTGAGTATGTACAATTGTTTTTGTTTCTTTTAATCTCGATCATGTGTTGGTATGTGGATGCTAATAATATTATGTGTAGGTTTCTATAATTGAGTATATCGAAAAGATATATAGGTTAGATTGTATAATAAAATGCCTAATATGTCCAAGAAGATGACAATTGCTATACAGTCGTTTATGAAATTCACTTTTTACTGTTGAAAGGGTGAAGGTTTCGACTAATTGTATATTTTTACAGTACGATATGTTTGTAAGTGTTTGAATGCGAATGTTTAAAGATATAATAAGAATAAGAATTAAAACTAGTTAATGAATCTTCAATGCCAAGTCAACTTTAGAATCTTGACCAACTTAAAACATGAATTTTGACGATGAATAATCAAATGTTTAATAAAGAGGATTCTTAAATTGATAAAGAGTACATAGTATAGAATGAAGTTAATTGACTTGCTAGTGCTAAAATCATTGAACAATGTGAAGTGAAAGTTTTGTGGATGCCTAAAAAAAATTTTTTTGGCAAGCAGAGTTAATGTCCAAAAATTGTAATAGAATTGGCCCAATATGGTCAAGTTATACCAATCTTCTATGGCAAGCGATATTAGGATGTTCTTGTTTTCAAAAAATAAATGTTAAAGATTAACTTGAAAAAAGATTAACTCTAATGAACTCATAACCTAGGGTTATACCAATGATTGGGGGACAAGTACAACAAATACACTATATAAATGAACTTGGAAAATAGTAGCACCAATAAAAGTCGTCATAAACATTCATAAAGAATGGTACAAGACTACCAAATAACGTTGAAATAGATACGTGAGTAAGGAAAATAACTAAAGCTTTGTGAGTATTAAATTGACATAGAATGGGGGTATTAAAGGAAGTGACCAACAAATCTCCCTGTACCCAAAGCAATTATGTTAAAGATACTCACATAAACAAGGGTGTTTAGAA